>CAIGRB010123657.1:0-27664 GCA_903798255.1 Fraxinus quadrangulata | reverse complement strand
GAAATATTGTACATTTGTATTTAGTTTCTCATTTTAAGAACTAATAATTTTATATATTTGCTGAATCTAAAATTCATGACTAATTATTTGTCTCAAAAATATAATTGTACAATGTACTACATTATTCCATTTTATGAAAACTAAAACAATCAAAAACTCTATTTAAATAAACAAAAGCCATCGTAACACAACACATCATACAAAATGTTTTTACCACGTTAAGAAATGTTAAAAATGAGATCTAAGATAAGAAACAAACAATAATTGAGTCATATTTTAGAAAGACATCATAGTCGAATTATAAGTACTATGTATCTAGAACTTAGTAATTTATATGAATTTTTCTATAATGTATTATCTTATAAATTTAGCGAGTTCTTATTTTTGCCGAGACTATTTATTGTTTACCCAAGTGAAATATAAATAATGTACTATATGTTGAACCAATATCTCGTAATTAATCTGAAATATAATTTTCTTTGAATATTTGGAACGAGATTTCAAAGCAATAATTTTGTCTTGTGGAACTAAAAATAATAGCCAATAAAAAACAGTTAAAAAAGCAGATTTTATAGGTAGTCAGTCCTACGGTGCATAGTTTAACTGTTTCATCGTCTTAAGACCAAAAGACAGGAGATGCCAAAATTATGAGTGGACAGTTTGTTCTTGAATGTAACACTACTTTGTACACATACGAGCAGCATATACTCGACTGGCTAGCTGCAGCATTTGCACCTCGTCCATTATGGCATTTATGTAAGCTAGTTCACAATTCAAGCAGCATATACTTGTGAAAATATGCACAAGTTCATCCTTTCCTAGGAGCTGCTAAATGCAAGCACAGAGAATCATACCAGAATGTTTATTTCATGGTTCTTATTTCAACGTGTATTATTCCTAGTGTGTCTCTGTATTTCTGATGAACTATGGACCCTGATAATTCCTCATCAACAGTTGTGACTGATCCAGGGGAGATATTGAATTCAGGAATGTGAGTTTTAGATACCCGAGAAGGCCTGATATTACCATCTTCAATGGGTTGAATTTCGAAGTATCAGCAGGGAAGAGTATGACAATTGTAGGCCAAACTGGTTCAGGAAAGAGTACTTTGATTTCAGAGTTGTTGAGATTTTACAATCCGACATCGGGTTCAATTTTGATTGATGGATTCGATATCAAGAGCTTGAACCTAAAAACGTTGCGAAGGAGAGTCAGTCTAGTGCAGCAGGAGCTGGTATTGTTCTCTACAACGATTTACAAGAATATCTAGTATGGGGATAGTGATGCATCAGAACTCGAGATAATGTAGGCAGCCAAAGCAGCAAATGCACACAGGTTTACCGGTTGAATGCCAGAAGATTATCAAACTCGGGTTGGTGAAAATGAAATGAGGTGCGGTTGTCCGGGGGACAAAAGCATAGGGTGGCAATTGCGCGGGCAATACTTAACGATCCATCTATTCCTTTGGATGAAGCAACAAGTGCTTTGGACACTGAAACTGAAACTGAAAAGCAAGTTCAAGAAGCTTTAAATAAGCTTATGTATGGAAGAACAATTTTGATAGCACTTAGGTTGTCTATAGTACAAGATGCCAATACTATCACTGTCCTGTAGCACGGTGAGGTAGTCGTAAGTGACACCACGAGCTGCTCATTAGTAATCCTGGAAGCATCTATGTTCAGTTGGTCATTCTGCAACATGAAAAGGGTGCAAAATGAATCTAGGGGACTTGGCTGATACCAGGCTCTAAAAGAGTTCCCTTCGAGCGAGCGGTTTTTCTATCCTTTTGAATTGTATTCCAAAGCAATGCCTTAGGATAATTTGGAAATATAGGAGAGTTCCACTTTAAAGCACAACACGACTCTTTCTCTTTCTAAGAGCTTAAACAGCGACAGAAAGAGGATATGAAAATAATGGTGAGAATCGGATTCAGTTTTCACCTAAACCAACAAGTAAAATTCAAAGCCTTAGAAGATACTTTGATACTCATCAAGAGAAGGTTTATTAACCATCAATTACAAAATTCTGCATCATCTGTGAACTCTCTCTCGACCCCCTCTGATTAACAAAGGGATTATGTATATGACCACATAGAAACAATTTATAATATTTCGCGAGTAAGTAGTAACTTATAATTACTATATTTCGTTGCAACCGCTTGGTAGATTCTCTCAAACTAAATGAGGGTATTTAACGTACTTATAAACTCACGAGGCAGACCCTCTATTAGAATGTTAAAATCATAACTAATCCACTCCACTTTATAAACGACATCCAAGGCACTCCATTACGTCGTATTAAAACGATCATCTCTAATTCACCTAATTACAATCCTCAATAATTGTATCCCTCCTAATCCATTATGGTGTAACAAACTCGTAGACTTTAGACTCCAATTTCATTCTCTCTCTTTTTTATTTTCTCCATGTATATTTTTGTATATATTTAAATGTACCACTGAGTGGTCTATTATATCTTAGACAAACTATATGATAAAGTATACTCAAGATTATGCTGTCCCAACAAGGACCTATCAATGGAATCTCAACAACATCACAAAGGTACAATAATTTGTGATTTGCTTTTGAACTAAAAATAAATCTTTACTTTCTAAAAACCCAAAATTATTTGCAATAACATTTGTGTATCAAGTCAAATATAATTGAAGATTATTTTAACTGCAATTTTCACTCTCTTAATTTCATGTTCTGAGCACAAAATTACTTCATATTTCTCTTGGCAACGCTTCGAAAATGAAACTAAATGTGACGTTGATATCGGAAACTGCAAGAATCCTAGACTACTTCGTGACGTTTGAACTTGGTTTACGATACCCGTTTGGTTTGTACTATAAGTTTAAATAACTTATTTCAACAAAATTATTTTTAAAGTTACTTCTTAAACACAGCCAAGAGCCATACATGCTCTAAATCTGCGGAATGAATATTATGCACATAATTATCATATCAATAATTGTATTTATTTATTAATCTCGTGTAATGAAGCACCATTCTTTTTGAATAGTGGACACATGTTGAAGCATCTATTATATAGCTAGTATGGCCGGGAGTAATATTATTTATAGTCAACGACTGTAGTAATCATCTTATGTGGCGGAGATTGATTGACTCGTACCTATTAGTGTGCAACATGCAGATCAAACACCTCCCTTGACCTCCCAGCTGTAAGTCGACTAGAAAAAAAGACTTGTTTTTCCCTTCGATCCCCATCGAAGTAGTTGATATTTCAATCTTATAATAATCAGAATATGATCGAGTTTAGTATGCCCCCAAAATGGCTCCGAAAGAAAGAAAAAGGTGTGTGCGCTCCTCCGATCGACAGATTCCAATGCCTTGAGGCGGAGGATTGTACCTAGAAATGCAAGCTATGTCCCCCTCACACTATATTTTGAATAAGAGGGTTTGGAACGGATCCACATCGTATTCATTAGGAAGACCGTGGCTACATATAATTGGGATCGCGTCGTCCACGCTCCATCAATGTTTGAAGTTATTCAATGCATTAACCTGTTGAGATAACAGAATTATAGAAAATTTATATTTAAAAAAAAAGGTATTTCTTAAAGAATTTGAAATTCCTACAAGCTTCTCTCAAAAATCTTAGGAACAATAGGCAAACCTGGCAGGTAGAATGATGAGTAAATATAGTAGGGAAAATTGCACAATCCATCTTCAATTAAAAAAATTATCTAAATTTCTTTTAAAACTATCATATAATTCTCTTAATAATACGGGTAACTTAAAATTTTAAACACCAAGGCAAGTTGTGAAGTAAAATTTAATTTAACTTCATAAATGGGCAGACTCTGTGGTGGTTTAAATTTTAATACAGATTAGACATTCGTTACTATAGTTTGAGCGTCAAATTATTATCTTTAATACTTGAACATCGATCTGTGTAGCGGTCTATTGCCTACTATCAATGTTCAATTGTAATTTTTTGCTTAATTAACTGTAGACAATGAATTCCTTACAACATAGACGAGTGTAAATCACCACGGGTGCTACTGGTAGAAAATCTGCAAACGCGATTTCTAACTAGTAGGATTCAAATTGTAACCCAACCCAAGAAGCTGACATCGTTTTTCTATCAATCAAGCAACCAACCCCTGCATATTATTTGTCCCATCTCTCGGCCACAGGTGATTAATTTCTGATTTTCTTTATTTTTTTATCTAGTCCTCCCATTTTTCATTTCAAGAATTCTCTTTTCACTTTGATGGTTCTTTGCAAAAACTGCCCTTTTTCTTTATTTTGCCTGTTTCTTTTTCTGGGGTTGGGGGTGGGGAAGCTGATAAAAGTAATAATTGAAGGGTTCTTTTTCTTTTCCCTTGATTAAAGAGTACCACAAGAAAATTTTGTTAATCTGACTTTTATGAAGCCTTTTTTTTAAAGATTGGCATTTCTTCTCATGTAAACTTTCTGTGACTAGAAATTGTGCGGGTTATATGCAAAGATGAAACATACACTTGTATGTGTATTAGAAAAAATAGTTTTCTTGTTTAGGTAATACTCAAGTTCTCGAAGTCTTATTTCTGTCTTTCAAGCGGCATTCATTTATAGCATGTTTAGTAAGGTTATAGGCCAATGCAGACAATACTAAGGAAGAAAAAAGAATCAAGAGTTCAGTCTATTTTATCGTCCAATACCGCTCATTACTGTGTCCCAAACATGCCGTTAAGATTTAGCTTCTTGGAAGTCATTGATGGTTTTCTGCAAAGACGTCTTTAAGTTGCTTCTCGAGTTGCTGTGTTGTGGATTTTCATGGCGTGTTCCTGTTTCTGGTTAAATGAGGCATATATTACTACCAAATATACACAGCCAAAGACATTGACAGACCAAGCAAGCTATAGTTAGATATTTGAATCTTAATAATTTTTGGCCGATTCCAAAACAGGATTATCTGCCTATTGTTTTTGACAACTTCAGTGCCCATGTTGTTGTGGATGGTAGAACTGTTAACCTGGGCTTATGGGATCCTGCAGGTAATTTCGATATGTATATATATTTTTTGTTTATGTGGAAGTGAGAAACTTCCCTTTGTACGTAACAGTTCAAGAGGATTACAATAGATTAAGACCCTTAAGCTATCACGGAGCAGATGTTTTCCTTTTTGCATTTTCTCTCATTAGCAAGGCCAGCTATGAAAATATTGCAAAGAAGGTTAGAAGTATAGGATTGTCTGGTTTCACATACAATTGTGTGTAATATTCTGACACCCGTTTTTTGTGTCTATTTTTCTCAAATTTTTAGTGGATTCCTGAGTTGAGACACTATGCATCAGGCGTTGCTTTAATTCTTGTGGGAACAAAGCTCGATAAGATTTCCCTATTCTTGTTATACATTTTCATTTCTTTTAAGAATTAGTTGGTTTCATTGGGGTCATTCGTCCAATTTAAGGATCGGAGATGGGTCGTTAAAGTTCTTGGCCTCGTAAAGCCCTTTTGCAGGTTGTGTCGTAAGGTATTCATTTGTGTTTTAGAATAGGTAGTGCTGGATTGACTGAACATCGAACAATGAGTTTTTGTAACCGGCCCCAAATTTGTTGAGAATAAGGCCTAGTAATATTGTCCATGATAATTAGCACAATTTTCTATCAGTTGACGTGCGAAATAATTTTGTTAAAACTGTGTAAACTGAGATGCACCAACTTCACCAAGTCACATCCAAACCTGAATAGATATATCATTAATATCATAAAGCCTTGTTTAAAGTTTTACTAATAGAAAATCTTGACATTTGAGCCTCAATTGTACCTAGAGATCTATGCCTGTCCTAATTCCTGATTAACCTTATAGCCGACACTGAAATGAGAATGCGTTTTCTTGTTTTGATCATCTCAAATTTATCGCCTTCGGGTTTCAGCTTTTGAATGCCAATACAAGGATAGTAGTGACATTATAAAAGGTGATAAGAGGATGATGAACTTCTTGAAAAGATCGAAACTAACTTAGAAGAAGATAAATATTAATTTTGTGATCTACTATTCGGAATTCAAATGCTCACGAGTCTCTTCATTTCAAGGGTGGGCGTCCTTACATTGATGATACTTTTCCTTTACAGATCTTAGAGATGATATAAGCGGTATTTTGTAGATCATCCTGGAGCAGTGCCAATAAGTACATCTCGAGTAAGATGGCAACCCCAATTTCTGTCCCCTTTGCTATTTTGGGGTCTCTAAGTTTCAACCATGTGTAATTTCCTTGAAGGGAGAACTCAAGAAACTAATCAGAGCTGCTGTGTACATCGAGTTTAGTTCAAAAACTCAGCAGGTACATATCCCTTTTTTCGACATTTGTACTGCCATCATGGTCATTTATCTTGTTTCTCATGAAGGCTATGTATTTGTGCAGAATGTGAAGGCCGTATTTGACGCAACAATTAAGATAGTCCTCCAGCCACCGAAGCAAAAGAAGAAGAAAAAAGGACAAAAGGCTGCCTGCTCCATTTTGTAATACTGGAAACCGGCCTGTCAAAATAGAAGATGACCAATCTTCTCCAAGGAGAAGCGAAAGACTCGTTAAATAGTATCCATTAACTTATTATGGCTTGTTCAGTAAGGTAAAGTTTATAGTTAAAAGTCCCCACTAACTTATTATCACTTGTTCAGTAAGGTAAAAGTTTATAGTACTGAATATAGATCGGAAAGAAGCTTAATTTTTGTTCAGTCTTTATCAGTCTCTGCATAACCTAGCATACCCTTGGAAGCATTGGGTCATACTCGGTTCATAGCATGTAGTTTCTTGTACAGCTTTCATCGGTGATACACTTTATTTGCTTTTGATGTGTGGGTTGTAGTCATTCATAGTAACAAGAATGGCAAGGACAGCTTTGTTTGCATTATGTTTCTTTATTTTCAATTAACAAACATCCTTGCTTTGCAACCAAGTTTACAGCCTTTCATAAACATACAAGTAAATTTAAATTTTGTAATCCATATTTTTCTCTTTAAAGTGGGTATACATTATGATAATTTTTAACTCAGATCATAACCAATAATTCTTATGATGATCATATCAATAGCATTTATAAGCTCTTCTCAAACTCATTTCATAAAATGTCAATGCCCCCGATGCTATTAAAAGAATATTATCACATGTAATAGCGACAATAAAAAGATCCTTGATACTAGAACCACTGAAAGGGGAGCGAGTCTGTTGCCCTGTTCCAGATGA
The DNA here is from genome assembly GCA_903798255.1 of Fraxinus quadrangulata. Classification (NCBI taxonomy): domain Eukaryota; kingdom Viridiplantae; phylum Streptophyta; class Magnoliopsida; order Lamiales; family Oleaceae; genus Fraxinus; species Fraxinus quadrangulata. The sequence continues at coordinate 20,469 of CAIGRB010123657.1, read as the reverse complement.
AAAATATCCACTCTCGTGTACCATTTCATTATCTTCTTATGCTTAACATATACCATCTGCTCCTAGACACCGGTGGATCATCATCTCACTATAGCCTCTGAAGAAGCATTATAGAGGCAACATCCAAAGTGCTGTAGCAGAAACTACTATATAGATGGGCATACTAACCACCACCTTCCAAGCCGACCAAAAACATCCTTGACAGCAATGAGCCAACACTTGCGTGAACTCAAAATGGGACCACGTAGGGCAATGCACAGATATCAGCATCAGGCAAGTATCTTGATTGAGGCCACAATGCCAAGCTGCTAAAACGGGATGTAGCATCACCGCTGGATCTGAATCTTTTCTCTGCGCACACATCTTTATCCTTGCTCTGGAGCCATTCTTGATCATCAGGATAATTCGCCAAAGTATGCAGCTCATGAGGAACCCAATTCTCAACTAAGTTCTTATACTGTAATTCCAATCTCTTGATTGGAGTCAATGCTGCATTTGCCCCAAATGAAGATCCCAGATTGACATGAGCAGCAGCCTCCGTCTGCCTAGAAGCTGAAAAAACCAGCTCATGTTCAGTTCTAGCCGGAACTCCTTGAACAAGGTTATTGGTTCCCTGTGAAGTGGTGCAACCTGTTCCTTGACTATCTCTGTGAGCAATTTCATCCTTCCATTGCACAGGAAAATCCATCCTTCCAGATGTAGAGCAAAGCTGTGGCTTATTGAACGAAGTATCGGGTTCATTCTTCTTCATTGAGGGCAATCGGATCTTGATAATGTTACCTGTTCCTCATCCATAACGACTAAGATAAGGGCCAGAGGAAGCTCAAAATATACATCCCTCCTGGAAAAAGAAGAGAAAAATTTTGACAATGGGAAAAACCCAAACTTACCAAGACTGTTGCTGCCACCTATAGATGAGGTATGCCTCTTCCTCTTGTTGCTGTTCTCTGTGCTGTCCGATGAAGAGCTGGGTATGCGAGAATAGACAGGTTGTTCGTGCTCTTCAGTGAGACTGCTTCTTTCCAACTGTGCAATTTCAGCTTTTCTTCCCTTGTGGAGAAGCCCACCTCTCGAATCCATCCAAATGTTTTCCCCAACATGAGCATTGTCTACATTCTGAGACTTACCAGAGTTCTCATTTGTCTTCTCTTTCTTCTCCTTCCTTTTTTCTTTTTTCTGCCGCCTCTTTTCCTTCTTCCTTTCTTCATTTGACTTCTCCCTCTCCTTTTGGAGCTTTAGAGCACCAGAATAACAACTTTAGTATTGAGGACTATCAAAGCCTATATGTAACATGTCCGGGATATGAAACAGAGACCTAAGCATGATTCATTTTGCAATTTAAAGTAACATTTTTGAAGCTTCGGACTTGGATGCCATGCATCTTCATAACAGAAACTGAGAATCTAGGACGGGCTTTGGTCTTTCCACAACTCAACACATATATCCTATTGAACATGGGGTTCCAAGACAAAGCGCTAGAGAATGAATCTAGCATTTCACAATTTTAAAAAGATCAATCAATGACAATTTCTTACTAAGTTTCTGGGAGTTTATAAAACGTCTATCTAAAGCAGTCGTGTGCCATCAATTATAAATGAACATGGGTTCCTAGAATAAATTTAAAAAAAAAAAAATAAAAAAAAAAGGAAAAAAAAGAAGGCTTCTCATGACTTAAATCAAACAAAATTTAAAAAAAAAAAATTAGACGAGCACAATCTCTTTCGTCAGAAGTTGATAAAACACTATAACCTTGTTTGACTCCCATTTTTGTTAAAAAAAAAAAAAAAGCATTTTTGAATAGTGTATTGGTGGGAAATCTGTGATTAAAAAAAAACGTAAAGATTTATGATTTAAGTGTAATATTATTTTATTGAAGAATGTGTGGTTGATATGAGGTCAAAACATTATTCAAGAACGCATTTTTTTTCAAAAAATAGGGCTCAAACAAGGGCATACAAAGTGAACAATCTTTACTAGTTCAAAATAAAATAATGGATAAATAAATTAATAGATTTGAGTAATAAAAGGAATTCAAATTTTTTTCTTTCTGGAAAGCATAAGCTCCTGTCCAGAGAACATAAAAATAGAGGACTAAAATTTGATAAACTGACAGACGTAGATCAAAAAAAGGCTGATTAAGCCACCATCTAAAACCATAACCCATAAAGAAAAGGGAAACAGTCAGATGGTAGTGTCCCTTGATCTTGTAACAAATTTTAACTGGATTTCTATCAGCTGCTTAGTTAAAGAAATTTCTCAAAACCAAGACAAGTAATGGCATCAACACATCAAAAACCTGTAAGTATTAACTTCAAAAACTTCACCAGCATTAAATTGTCGCATACTTCATAAAACACAGCGTACCAGTTCTGAATAAACTAAAATGGTCCTCAAGTGCATTGAACAATTTTCGTATTTATGTCATCTTGTGATAAAGACCTTATATGGGTTCAAAAACTAACAAACTCGTCAAGCCCACAAAATAACACCCAACATACCATTATTTGTTCAACAAATATTTTACTTCATAAGAAAATACATTCCAGATAACTTGCCAATACTAACAAGGAAACAGCATCGCCAATCCACAATCTCATTAGTATAGTCTGTATCTAAAAGGCATGTTCAACTTTCCAAACCTCATCATAACAGTTCCTCACCACACCAAATCTCTTTTGGCAGAGAAACCTTAAACCAAACACCAGACAAATCCTGAACCAATCTTAAAAGTCTCTTTTAAGTTGTTTCATGTGCTCAAGGAATTTCTTTATATGAGTAATTTTATTTACACCAGATGTTACCCTTTTTTTCTTCTATTGCTAATCAGATATCTAAGCCTTTGGTTAATTCAAATTACATGCATTCCAATATTACTCAATATCTTCCACACAGTGTAAGTAGAAGAATCACCATTCAGATCCAACATACAATGCTTCTTGGAACCAAATATTCTTACTCCTGGAGCAATAAGATCTCCACATAGCAATGTCCAACACATAAGATGGGACAATCACAAACTAAATATTCCAACTTTACCGTTTCCAAAGGGGTTTTCAAGATTCATTTCCTAACCACACAACAAATATCTTTTTGTAAAGAAACCTTAAACCAAATGGCAGACAAATACTGAATAAATCTTACAGTTTCTTCATGTCGTTTCAAGTGCTCAGGGAACTTCTTTATATGAGCAATTTTATTTACACCAGATGACCTAACTTTTTATTGCCAATCAGATAATCAAAGCCTTTGTTAATTTAAATTCTATGTATTCCAATATACTCCATATCTTCCAGTGTGTAAGCAAGAAAATCACCACTCCAATCCAACATACACCACTCCTTAGAACCAAAAAACTCTTGCTCCTGGAGCAATAAGAACTTCACTTACCAATGTCCAACACAAGTAAGATTTGATAATCACCTTACGTTCACAAACTAAATATTTCAACCTTTATCATTTTCAAAGGGGTTTTCAAGATTCAATTCCTAACCACACAGCAAATATCTTTTTCACAGATAAACCTTAAACCAAACGCCAGACTAATACTGAATCAATCTTAAGTTTCTTCATGTCATTTCAAGTGCTGTTTCTAATCCAACATACAGCATTTCTTGGAACCAAATATTCTTACCGGGGCAATAAGATGTCAACTTATCAAAGTCTAACAAAAATAAGATGGGATAATCACCTTAATACCCAATTGTTCACAAACAAAACATTACAACCTTTCCATTTTCATATGGGTTGTTCAGTTCATACGCTGAAAACCATTTATCAACATCCATTGATATCAGCTACAAAAAACCATATCAACTTCAGAACCACCCAAATCTGTATCCATCAACATAGGCTACAAAAACCACATCAATTAAAAAATGATAAATATGAACACCGGATTTGGCTTTGGGATTCATTTTATGTACCAAAAAATTTATATAAAGGAGCATTAGCTACAAAATCCCACATCATGATACAGATTTAAAAAACTTGACTTGTAAAAAACTCCATTATTGAAACTAATACTAAATTGTACACCTAAACAAAAGCGGCCCAATACCGATTGTGGCTATTTACACGTCCGAGTCATGCATAAAGAAACCCACAAAATTACATCGATGAGAACCCATGCTCATACATAAACCCATTCAAATCAATCGACGTTCAGTGTTTGTTAAACAAACCTTAATCAATTCGATCAAGGCCTCATTGCTGGCTCTGCTCAGTGAATACCCTGGTGGTGGGTAAGGAAAGCACCGAGACATTTTTTCAAGATCGAATTGAAGATTTCCAGAGAAAAGGAAAAGAAATCCAGTAATCGATGAATAAATAGGGATATGAGTTAAGATCTACAAAACACGCGCGAATCAATGATTTATATAATGAATTTCCGTAGATTTTTCAGAACCCTAGGGTTAGGGTTTCGTCGAGCCAAAGTTGAACTTTAGAACGCGTAAACAATATAGCAATTTGGTAAGGCGTTGCTTTGGGGGTATATATAGAAGGGAATTGGCCGACTTAACGCCGCTGTGTTTTGACCTAAATACCCTTTATCTATATTCCATGTATCAAGTCATTTCTTATTGAAACAAATTACGCATTGGTCCCCAACTTATTAATATGTTGCAGTGTAGTGCCATATAATTCCAAACTTTTGTGTTTTGGTACATCATTAGTCTCATCGACTGATTATATCATATTAATAATTAAATATGAAAAGGAAAGGGCTTATCATATCAAATTAATAACTTGAAAATTTTGTAAGAATCAAACGACGGAATTAATTATTTTGAATATTATTTTTTGTCAAGTGCCATAATTATTAAGTACAAATTAAAGATTTTATTTGAAGTAAATAAATCAGTGATGCAATTGAATAGGATTAAACCAAATTGCTAAAAGTGACATTGTTTGATGTTCGTGAGCCTTTCAAGCAAGTTAGGAACTTACGAAATTAGAAATTTTGGTTTTCAGGAAACCGCTAGGGATAATAAAGTATCAAATAAAAATACTAAAAACATTATATGAGTCAAATACTAAAAATATGCAGGGTGTAGTTAATTAAGTTCTAATCTGGATCAATCAGTAATCATAGAGCATCTTGGATTTTTTGGTAGTTAATCAATCTTCACGAGACTAATAGCATCCAAGAATTTTTGGGAGCTAATTAGCCCCTGTCTGGCACTCATTCTCATTTTTTTCTCTTTCTTCATGTAAACCACGCATTCTCCTAATAAAATAATATTACACACAAATTTAAAATTTTTCAAAATTTTTCAACCACACATTCTCCTATCAATCACTATTCCAAAAATTTTATTTTCCAAAAAATGGATATCAAACACCCTCTAATATGAGTTGTCATGAAGAGTTTGTAGTATCAAAAAACTTTTGTGTAAGTACACAAGGTTAGTCGAGATAAAAGCATGTAAAAATATAATAATATGTTGATGAAAATTAATAACAATTTCAATATACAAATGTCATTTGTTTTTGTTAAATAAAAATAACAAATTTCAATTACGTTACCAAATTGAAAACATAAAAATAAAAAAATAGGGACCATTTCAAAAGGAATAAAAGTTATAGCTTTTAATCCACTTTCAGTGACCGATCGAGGATCCCCAAATTTGGCCCCCCGAGGTTCCATGTCCCAAGGAGTCTACTCTTTGTTGTTAGGTCAAGAAAGTTCAAAATATTCAGTAGAATGTTAGATAATATATGAATATGGTGTCTCATTAGTACACTATTGTACGCCAAATTTTAGGCGAGTTTCCCATATGAAAGAGCAGCAAAAATATTCACAATGGGATTTACTTGTTTTAAATCTTACTTACCATCCTGTTTATCAGTAAACTAGCTTACCCCAATTAATTTTGATACCTCTTCAACGCCCATTTATGTGAAAAATCTGCAGTGGCTTTTTTATTTTGTTTGGGTGCCCACAATTTTGTGTTTCCACTTACTTCTCTCTTCACAAAAAGGCTTTCTGAAAACGTCTTGGGCAATGAAAACAGTAGTCAGAGAATCCCACAAAAAATTTGGCCCCGTTTGATCCACGTTATTTTTTTTATTTTCGTTTTTCTACTCATTTTTAAACACACATTTTTTAATAAAATAATATTTTACATTACATCAATAACTTTTCCTTTTTTTAACAACGTATTCTTTATCAATCTATTATTCCAAAATAATATGGTTCAAACACTTTTTTTTTTCTTTTAATTCATTTACAGATACCATTTTTTTCATTTCATGGTAATTAATTGCCTTATCTATATATAAAGTCACTCACCTCCCTACACAACACTGGTTCGGATTCCTTCATGTACTCATTTTCAGTTAAACCACAACCTAAAGCAACAAAGATGCCAAAGGTTATGCCCATTCGAGAAGGTGCTCAGAAAGAGTAAGGTCGTGTGCTTCTTCTGATGTAACGAGAACACGAGCTTGTAGCTGTTAACCTACCCCATCTTTCTTTCTATGTAGTAGTAGTAGTATCATTTGTACCATTGAAGAAAGAAAGCTTAGGGTTGTGTGTTTGATTCTTGATTTTCTTGGTTTTGGACCTTTGAGGGGTTAAAATGGCCGTTCAAGCACAAAATTTTGGGTTTGAGAATATGGGTTTTAACCCATTTGTCATGTGTGGTTCACAGGATTGGGTTATGGGGAATGGTGATGGCTTATATTTCCAAGAACAGAGAAAGAAGATTCATCAAGTTGTTGGTTCTTGTGACAATCAAACTTCTGCATCTCCTTCTCTACCTATGGAGTTTCTGCAATCTTTATCATCTGATCTTCAGAATCAACGTCTGGAAATGGATTTTTTGCTTCAGTCAGGGGTAAAAATCAACTTCTGCAATAAAGAAAAAGTTTTCTGTAAAATGTTTGAATATGTGTATGCATTTTTATGTACAGTAATTTATTGAAACTTTATTGTATTCCTGGTTGCCTGCGTGCCTGTACATTTTTTATGATCTATGCATTCATATTATGATCAAGAAAAATGGGGTGTGTGGGAATGAAAGTATGTTATTCTATTGTAAGTTCTGAGATTTTCTTTATTTTGATTATTTATCGATTTTTGTTTCAATAGTGCCAAGAAGCAAAAAAAAAAAGTTAAAATCTTTTTTTTTTTAAAATACTGTGTACAGAATCAGCGATTGAGGAGGTCATTTCTGCAAGAAGAAACAAGGCAACAAGCAGTTCTACTCCACAAATATGAATCAAGAATTAAGACTCTGATACTCCAAAAAAATGAGGAATTGGCTATGACAAAAAACAAGACAATGGAACTCCAAGATTTCTTTAGAAGGGCAGAAATGGAGGCCAAAATCTGGAAGGAAAAGGACATAGAAAATGAAACCACTGTGTTTAACCTCAACAACAGGCTGAATCAAGTCATAGAAAAAGACTGCTTGATGTTCAATAATGAAGCCCATGATGCAGTTTCATTTTGTGGTTCTTCAAACATGAAAAACAGTACCCAAGAGGAAAAAGAAGCTGAAGAACAGAAGAAGAAGATGGCTTGTAAATTGTGCCAAGTTAGAAAGTCCTGTGTAGTTTTCTTTCCTTGCAGGCACCTCTGCAGCTGCAAATCTTGTGAAACAGTTTTATGGTTGTGTCCACTCTGTGAATCTGTAAAAGAAGCAAGCCTAGAAGTTCTCTTTTTGTGAGAAATTCTTGGAAACAAAATGCAATGTTTCAGTTTCTTGGGGAATACACTTTTTGATGGATTATTTTGGTGATTTGACTGGTTAATCTCTCTTGTTTTTGCCATTTGGTCTGGTTCTTTTTTGGGTCTTTGTTATCATAATTTTTTGTACTAACATACTAGCATTGTTCTACTAACATGAATTATGCATGGTGTACACATTTTTTTAACATTTGTGAGAATTTAAAAACAATGTTGAGCGGAAAAAAATAATTTTTTTAAAAAAATAGTACAATCATGTACCGACACGTGACAAAATATCAAATAAGATATATAAGTAGTTTTAGGTTAGAACATAGAGGTCCAAAAGGTAAAATTAATGGACTATCAACCAATAAAGCCGTCCAAGGTAATGGGTCTGGCCATGAGTAACACTAACTAAATTAGACTACTTCAAATGACCCAAAATAAGTTTAGGATCGGTCCGAACAATTGTGGTGTCGATATTTCACTTCACTCATCGACCGAGGTCGATGAAGTATAATCCAAACTAAACGGTTTAACATCATCGTCCGAATTTATTGAGTATCAAAAACCCAACATGTAGCATGATTAACATTTCCGCAGGGAATTGTTCTACAAACATTGGCCCAAGTCAATGTCATCATGACTGATGACAGTAAGAACCGAATAGTAAAGAAAGAATCTTGCTTTCTCCTCAAATGGTTAATTAGTTCTTTCCTGTTATAGATTCTCTGCCATTGATTTATTCTTTCAATGGTTTATTGTAGAAATGCCAGCTCTACGAAAATGCGAAAATTGTGCCATACGCTCTGGGTAGCTCGAACTTGAATGGTCGAACATATAACTCCAAAGCTCAAAAAATAGAGATCATGTTGTGGGACTCAGGTTATTTTGAGTCTGGTTGTTGGGGGCCTGCTACTCACATAGATTATTATTCCATATGTTATATATTTTTCTAAGTGCCCATGTACACAGGTATGCCGTGTTGAGTTCGAATAATTTTCTTATCTAGTTCGAAACATCTGAAAATGAAATATTTAGGCCTCTAGTTTGATCCTAGAGGATTAAAAGCACAATTATGATAATGGAATGACCAAATCCTACCGGCTCTAGCTATGCTGCTGCTTCAGCCTCCGCTGCTGCAAGATAAATAGTACTTGAATCTGCAACCTCTGCTGTCTATTACCCGATTCACTGTAAAAGGTCACTGTCAGGAATTTGATGATGTGATATGGCACGATATGAAATATAGATCGCACAAATAAATAAGCAAGAACAAGATTAAAAAAAAAAAGCAAACAAGAAGAAGAAATTGACAGATAAACCAAATATTTTATTAACAACCAATTGAGAAAAAAATACAATTTCTACAATAATGTATTGTCTAAATTGAATGAAAAGTCTATTATTTATAGGGGAGATATCCAAACACTAGAAGTAACCTAAAATATGGAAATTATGTTAAAAATCGTGTAAAATCAAAAAAGAAGGAAAGAAATCCGCGGCCCATCGCTTGAGCGACAACTCAGTGACAGGAGGGTGACATCCTCCCTATTCCAAATTTGCTCCTCGCTCGAGCGTGAAAGGAGCGTCTATCCAATGCCATCAATCCACTTTTTTTTTTCTTGGACCCTTTTTTGATGTCTTCAAACCCATTACTCCACAACGCGAGGCTCTAGACCTAATTTGGACAGAATTTGGGTCATAAAACCCAACAGCCACAAAATTATTCTGGTCAATTAAGTGCATCAGTAATTGTACGGACATATGCTGTAATTTTATGCACAACATCTTATTTTCTTCTCTGTTTTAGTGGTTATGACCTGTTAGTGTAGGTTTCCCTACCTTCCATCCGCTTTTTTTGGACGATAGTTCAATTTTGTTACACATACATTCTAGTTAACATTATATTTTACATTGTACTATGGGACACAAAATTTTACTATTGATTTCTCCAACACTTAAAATAATCAATGATCTCGATTTTGTTACCTATTCAAATATCATCCAAGTTGTATATAAATAATATACAAGTAACATAATTGAAATGTAGTTTCCTTTAGCAGAGATAATCAATCAAGTTCTTTAATTCCCAAAAAGTCTTGTTATAAATATTTGTTTATCATTGTAAATTTAAAATCGAACGGTCAATTATTTCCCTTCCGTAGAGTGTGCAAGCTTTTGTAACTTAGGGTATGTGTTCTCAACCTTTTTGGGGCAAACCAAAAAGACCTCGTCGGCCTATGTCCTTAGGTACAAAAATAGTTTGTCGATTCTAGGTCTCCTCGAGTATATGACTTGACCTTGATTTTAACAAACCTAATACATTAGGACTCTTCTATATGATAAGGCTTATCCAACTCCGTTAAGGTTGAGTCCTACCATATCTCTTTTGTCCTATCATGATGGGATTTCACTATCAAGAGTTCCATCTTCATCCAAACACAAGTTGTCTAATATCTATCTAATTATAATTCCTAGACATGGTAAGACTTTCAAACATCCTATATCTTCTCAAATCGGATAAAGGTGTTCAACTAATTCAATCATATTAGGATTGTACTACTAACTTCTATAAGTACAAAGATTTTGATCATTATTCAGGTATGCTTTTACATATAATTTCAGCATATATCTTTTCGCATAAATTTTCTCTAAGTTAAGCATAGGAGGGGCGACGAGAACACACCTCGAAGCATTTGTTTCACATACTGAAAGATTTTGTTCGTGTTCATTTTGAATCCTCAATCTTGGGAATCATCGAGTACGATTTTTGGTAGTATCACAGCATACTTGGAAGTTTTTCAATGTGTACATATTTGACGTACTTGATAAAGTGAAGGGTGTTAGGAAAGTTAGCAAGAAAATGACATTCACAAGATTTGTAATTATTTCTTGTAATGGATAGAGTTCTTGGAATGTACGTAACTCAAACCTATTCAGTGGGCGAGTTATCACTCACCATTCCAAGTAAATAAATAATGAACGACTCACACTCTTATCTCCATGCATATGAGGGAGCTTGGGTGTTGGCTAAATTAAATAAATTGAACTTGAGTCTAGTTACTACAAGATAGAGGATACCTTCAATGGGACACCTAAAATTAGGGCTGTCAATGTATTTGATTTTTATCCGAATTCGATGAAATTAATGTGAGATGAATTTAAGGTTTCAGTCCGATAATTCGATCAAAATTCGAATCCGATAACCCGTTAATTAAATGGATCAAATATGGATATAGGTCAATCTGATCCGATAACAATCCAATCTGATTTGTTATAAATAATTGAATCGGTAAAAATATTTTTATGGCATGTTATTTGTCACTAAAATAAATAAATGAGAAAACAAATAAATTTAGAATAAAAAGTCATCAAATTTAAACATAAAAAAGTTGAGAAATTTATAATTATTAAACCTGTTTAAGTATTGGAAAAAGAACAAAAAATAAATAAAAGTTGATTCTAACATTGATTTTTTCCCTAATTTCTTTAATTTCGAATTGGATATCCGATAACTTAACAAAACGGATATGAATTTAATAATTAAATATTCATTGGATTATCGGATCGGATCAGATCAGATCATATATAAGCAGATCTGATCCATATCCAATCAATTTACAGTCCTACTTAAAATGTAATCGATACACATGAAGAGTGACGATATTGGTGTAACCATGAAAGCAATGTACCTGGGCTTTTTTTGAAATTCCAAGGATGCATCTCCTTATATATACTTTTTAAAGGAAAAATTACAGTGGCGGTCCTTAACTTTTCACTTTTTACAGACTTTACCATAACCTTCAATTTATACCAATGAAGATCCCTAACCTTTCAGGAATATGTAGTAGAGGTCCAAATGGATGGTTTGACTGTTAATTGACCAAAAAAGTCAAAATTTGATCAATTTTAACCTAATAAAAAAGGTAAAATGGTAACTTGATAATTACCATTGAACCAAAAAAACCAAAAAGATCATGAAAAAATCAAAAATAATTAAGAAAAGAAATAAACCACCTCGCCACGACCTATTGCCGATAGCACAGCCAGAAATCCAATCACACACCACTGCCGATAACATATCCTTCTCACACCAATCGCCAAAAATCCAATCACACACCCATCGTTTCCACTTAAACGATTTTTACTGACGATTCCTTCTGAACAAATTTCTCCAAAACCTCGAAATATTTCACCAATTGTTTATTACCCAAACCTACAATGAGAAATGGTAAAAGCCTAGCACCAATTGAGGCTAAGAACTTGTCGTTTTCTTCCATTTCCTTTGTGAATAATATCAACCTCGAAATCAGAACGACATTTTTTGTGATTTCCAGCCTTAAATTTTTAACAATCAACAGATCAATTTACATAAATGTTGGGGTAGGGTTTTTGGTTTTGGGTATAGGTTCGATGGTAATGGTGGCATTAGTTTTTGTTTGATGGAGATAATTGGTTTTGGTTTGATGGTGGTGTGGCAGTTTACTGTACAGCTCGTGTGTAATGGTGGGATGGGATTTTTAGTTTTGAGTGTAGATTTGATTATGGTGGTGGCAGTTGGTTTTGTGTTGGCCGTGGCCAATCGACTGGCGGTGGTATCGACATTACTGGTGGTCGTGGTTAAGGAGTTGGGGTTAGGGATGGGGGTAGAGGTGGGGGTTTGGGGGAGACAACATTTTTTTTTTTTTTTTTTGGATTTTTGTTTTTTTCTGAATTTTTTGTTTTTTTTTTTATTTATTTTACGTGGTGATTATCAAGTTATCATTTTACTCTTTTAATTAGGTTAAAATTGATCAAGTTTTGACTTTCTTCGATAATTCACGATCAAATGAATGGACCTCTGCGGCATATTTTTGAAAGGTTATGGATTTTCGTTAGCACAAAAAGGTTAGAGACAGCTGCTATATTTTTCCTTTTTTTATTAATAAATATAAATTGTATTGATCAAAATTTTGACTATAACTACTCCGGACATACAAATCAAACATTACAAAAGATCTAAAGATCCAAAGTAAGAGTCAAAATGAATTCAAAACATGAAGTTTATATTCTCAGATTGTGCAAAAGCAGTTGTGGTAATTAAACATTCGTCATTTTCATGCACGTTAGGGTGGTATGCTTATCAGTTACGACAAACATGTCAAGTTCATCTTTGACTTTTTCATTGCTAGAATGCAAGTTTATTGAGTTCTGTTAGGGTGCCACACCTTCCCTTACAGACCGCTCACAATAGAGGGGATGGGTAATTTTTTTTCATTTTTTATTCATATGGATCCAAACACGAATGTGAGAGAATGTCAATTAAAGTGGTAAAATGCATTAACTCAAATTTATTTGACTTCAGATGGAAGTGTGTACCCCGTGCATTCAATCATGGTGCATTCAATCATGATACATCTACGTAAAGTTTGATATCATATGAATTGACAAGTTTTTGTACGTTAATTTCAACAATATTTTTTTCTATCAATCACCAAATTCCCTACGCAGAAGAGTGTTAGCATCGATGTCAACAAAAAATTACAAGAAGCATAATTCGTGTCGATTGGGGAATCCTCGAGGGGGTTGTTTCCTCCGGAAAACATAATCGGAAAAGACTTCTCCTTCTCCGATTTTTAGTCTCGAACAATGCAACACGGCGATTACACCTCCATCCCCTACTACCAGCAACAGCAATACCCACAAACCCATAACCTAAACGCATACCCGAACCCGAATCCGAACCTTGTCGACGATCTAACTTGCTACACGCCGCCGCCGCCTTCTTATGCTTCCGCACCACCCGTCTCCCCCAACAATTATACCCCTACTCCTCATTCTTCCGCCGATCACTCCACTACCCATTACCAGCATAATTCTTCATCTTATCCTCACTTTCCACAAAATCTCGATCCTCTACCTACAGCGCCGTCATTTCAAAAACCTCAACCTTCTTATTCTTCTCCACAGTTAGAAGTCCACGGGCAATGCTCACCCCCGCTATCACAGCTACTGCAACAATAGGCGTATTACTCATCTTATGATAAGCCCGCAGCCAATTATTCCCCAGGCCCTAAACCTGTTGGACCCAATTCACAATATCCTTCTCTATATACCTCTCATTTTAATCAATCTTATCCGCCAGTATATGACGCCAATGCCCCTTATGGCCATTGTGTGAAATTCGATCGCCCGGGTGGTTATTTAGATGGAAATTAATGTCGGGGCGGGTCTGAATTTGGTTTTGATTTGTATGGAAAACAATCTGAGAGTGGCTACGGTGGCTATGGGAAGAATGATGGGGGTTTGGGGAACAATGAAGGGGTTTATGCTTACAAAGGGAGTAGCTCGGAGCTGTATGGGGCTCGGGGAATAGTTCCCAAGTCGTTGACTTGGTTAGGTTTTGATGATTTTGGGATGCCAATTGGGCATTCACAGTAAGATAGGAAGGGTGGGGTTCATAAGTACCGAGTTAAGTTATTAGCAAAAAGTGCTAGTCAGAGCACCATGGACGTTCTTTGTCAGGTCTATTATGCAGTTCTAGCTCACATTCTGTTTCAATTTTTTTTAACTTTGTTGTTTATATTCTCTATTTGTGAACCAAAATTCGTTGTGTTGTGTTCATAAATTGTCATAGCTTTTTGAAAGCCTTTGAATTTCTGAACTGGAGGAGGAATGCAGACTTGCGTGATTCCATATTTGAATATCATTATAAAAGTGGTAGCATGGTCAGGTTCAACGTGTTCTGTAGCAGATTGCCACCCCAGAAAAGTTCACTTTGCTTTGCCCATATTTGGTCATGTAATTGCATTAGTTTTCTTTTATGTGGTACTATGTGATACTAACTCCGTCCCACAAAATATGCTTGATTTTTTGCTTACCCCAAATTATAGGTCACTTTTCTTGTTAAAAGTATAATTAATAGCTTAATTTTCTAATATACCCCTAATTAATGGGTCTTTTTTATCAAAAAATACGAGTTACCATTATTTAGTATAGGGGTGTATTGGGAAAAATGTAATAAAATTTATAGTTCCAGCGTATATTAATTAAGCTTTCTTAATATGTGTGAAAAATAGAAAAAGCCTATCTTTACGGGATAGAGGTAGTTTTAGATATCAAAAATTGAAAATCTATTGTATCTTTGGCTTCGGGGCTTGTAAGGATGAGTGGTTTACATAACTGAGTAAATTTACAACTGGCCACACATGAATAGGAAACTTTCCATGTGTAGTGTGTACAATTTTTGTGTTTAATCATGATTGTGATTTGGAAATGCTATTTGTTGATGGTTCTGTGTTGACATTTTTTCCATTGCATGCATGAACTTTTTGTCCATTTCCCATGTTTGGGAAGAACAACTGCAAAAAACACAGGACGGTAACATGTTAGCACCAAAATGTTGATCCAGATATGTTAGTATTAAGATTAAGTTAGTAACATGTTAACATGAATCTAGAGGTTTGAATTTGCATTACTTTTTGTTTTTAAATGTGTTCATGGTATATTCCCATAGATATGTTAACTTCACGGTCATATGCTCATAATTTAATCCACTTCAGCAACCTTTTATACTTATACTCGAAGTATCGTGCTCACTTAGCTTGTCAATTCTCGTTATCTTCATTTTTGTTTTTGTTTTTCTAATTCATATTTGAAGAAATAGAAAAACTTATATCATGAAGAAATATGGAATAGAAGAAAACTCTCTTCTAATGCATTATTACGAGAAAGACAAAGGCCTCATATAGAGAAACTTGACAACAAATCTGTCAATGATTCTCCATAATTATAGAAATTAACAATCCCTTAATTTAAGGAGTAAATCACTGAATTAAAGACTAGAGAGATAATAGGAAACAACCTTCCTTATCCCTTTATTTTAAAAACAATCTAATAGGAAATAAATCCCTAGGAAACAAAAAACGGGAAATTTGTCAACACTCCCCCTCAAGCTGGGTTTCCTAGATTGAACATGTCCAGCTTGTTAATCTGTCTTTCGAACATCTTCCTAGCTAGAGCTTTTGTTAGTACATCTACAACTTGATTACCAGTAGACACATAGGTTATGCACAGTATACCAGCCTCAATATTTTCTTTGATAAAGTGTCTGTCAACTTCCACATATTTTGTCCGATCATGATGGACTGGATTGTGAGAAATACTTATGGCTGCCTTATTATCATAATAAATCTTTAGAGGAAGATTTATTTTTATCTCCAATTCTTCAAGCAATAGTTTCAGCCATAGCATTTCACACATACTGTGAGCCACGGCTCGAAATTCAGCCTCGGCACTACTTCAGGCCACAACTGTTTGTTTCTTGCTTCGCCAAGTAACCAGATTGCCCCAAACAAATGTACAGTACCCTGAAGTAGACCTCCTGTCTTCAATAGAACCTGTCCAATCTGCATCAGTGAATCCCTCGATACTCCTGGACTCATTTCTGCTGAAAAACAAACCTTTACCAGGCGATCCTTTGAGGTACTTTAGGATACGGAATACAGCCTCCATGTGTTCTTCGTAGGGAGCATGCATGTACTGACTAACAATACTCACAATGAATGTAATATCTGGTCTGGTGTGGGAAAGATAGATGAGCTTGCCGACTAGTCGCTGGTATCTCCCAGTATCAACCGAAGTTCCATCTTTCTTGTCTCCTAACTTTGTTGTGGAGTCCATCGGTGTGTCTACCGATTTACAACCTAGCATTCATGTCTCCTTTAACAGATCCAAGATATATTTTCTTTGAGTGAGTGATATTCTTTTCTTGTTTCTGGCAACCTCCATACCAAGAAAGTAGCGTAACGATCCAAGATCTTTTATCTCGAATTCAGCTGCCAGTCTAGTTTTCAGTCTTGTTATCTCCATTGTATCATTTCGTGTCAAAATTATGTCATCCACATAGACAATAAGAATTGTATTCTTACCATCTTTGTGTCGATAAAAGATGGTATGGTCAGTATGAGCTTGCTTATACCCTTGTTGTAAGACCGCCTTTGTGAATATGCCAAACCAAGCCTTTGGGGATTGTTTTAAACCATATAGTGCATTTTTTAGTCTGTAGACTTTCCCATTTTTCCTGTCTTTGTCGAATCCTGGTGGCAGATCCATGTAGACTTCCTTTTCCAAATCACCGTTGAGGAAGGCATTTTTCACGTGAAGTTGTTGTAGATCCCAATCAAGGTTTGCCGCGAGAGATAAAAGTACTCTGACTGTAGTGAGCTTGGCAACTGGGGCAAAAGTCACGCTGTAATCAATACCATATGTTTGAGTGAAGCCCTTTGCAACTAGTCTTGCTTTGTATCTCTCAATCGTCCCATTAGATCGATACTTCACAGTAAACACCCATTTGCACCCCACTGAAGCTTTTCCTTCAGGTTTTTCTACGAGACTCCAAGTTTGATTCTTTTCAAGAGCTTGCATTTTCTCTGTAACTACCTTTCTCCATTCAGGATTCCTCAAAGCCTCATGTATATCTTTAGGAATTTTCTCTTCTGACAGGTTAGTAATAAAAGCTTGGAGGGAAGGTGAATAATGACTGTAGGAAACATAATTGGATGTTGACTACAAGAACGGACTCCTTTTCTCAAAGCAATATGACAGTCAAGGTCACTAACCTCAGGTGATGAATTCGATTATGATTCATGGCAAGGTTGTAGGTCCACAACATTCTCTATTCTTTGTAAGGGTTTTCTTCGAGAATAAACACGTAACTCAAGTTGCTGTTGTGAATCTTCTCCTTTCCTAGAGTTGTCAATGTTCATGGTAGACTCCAGGTCATTTGTGGCTGGTGTGGGTTCTTGTGTTTGCTCTACTAGAGTGGGTGGATCAGGTGGAAGTGGTAGGATTGGACTTGCTGTGGGTTCCCAAAAGGAAAAAATTGCTTCATTCCCAATCTCCCACTGAAGCGAATTTTTGTAGTAAAATGGCTGGTTTTCAAAAAGGCGACATCCATAGTGACAAAGTATTTGCGTTTTTCTGGGAAATAGCAACGGTACCCCTTTTGAGTGGTTGAATACCCAAACAAAATACAAGGTAGAGCTCGGGAATCTAGTTTGCTTCGGTTATGATCATGAACATGAACAAAAGACTTACAGCCAAACACTTCGAGGGGTAACAAACTTACTGACCTTGTTTGTGGTAGTATTGAAGGAAGAATTGGGAAGGTATTTTGTAGTTCAGAACCCGGGTAGGAAGACGGTTTATAAGATAGCAAGCTGTAAGAATGGAATCACCCCAAAAAAATTTAGGGACGTTATTAGCGAACATAATAGAGCGAGCTACTTTTAAGAGATGATTATTTTTTCTTTCAGCCACCACATTCTGTTGAGGAGTATCAACACATGAGCTTTGGTGAATAATGCAAATTTCCAAAAAATACTCCCCTAGAATGGAATTAAAGTACTCTTTCCCATTATCAGTACGTAAAATTTGTATTTTTGCACTATACTGGTTGTTCACCATCAAATGAAAGTGTTTGAATGTTTGTTCAGCCTCACATTTTTCTTTTAGAAGATAAACCCATGTAATCCTTGTGTGATCATCAATAAATGTGATAAACCATTTCCAGTTACATTTGGTACCCGTGAAGGACCCCATATATAACCATGAATTAATGTAAATGGTTTGGATGATTTATATGGCTGAGAAGGGAAAATCGACCTTTGGTGTTTAGCAATTTGACAAACATCACATTTAAAAACATCTTTATTTCGAAAAAGAGGGAAACAATTGTTTCTGATATTGAAAGCTAGGATGGCATAACCTAGAGTGCCATAACATTATTTGTTGTTCTCTAGATAAAGAAATAAATTCACACCTGGCAGTCAAAGCTTGTTTATTGTTGGAAATCCCTTCCTCGAAGTAGTAGAGACCATTGTGTTCCTTAGCACTGCCAATCCTCATGCCCGAAGTCATATCCTGAAATTTTCAAATGGAATGTGAGAACAGGGCAGTACAATTTTGATCTTTGGTAATCTTACTAACAGATAGTAAATTGCATGATAACTTTGGAACATGGAGGGCATCTTTTAGAGTTATTTGAGGACTAATATTAATGGTACCGGTCCTAGCAACCGTTGCAAGAGAACCATCTGCAATCTTAATTTTCAAATTCCCTGGACTAGGTTTATAAGAATAGAAGAGATTCGCACAACCTGTCATATGACCCGTAGCCCCGGAGTCTATCACCCAGGGTTCAGTCACTTCAGATATACCACTTAGAGCAATCATGAAAGTACCTTCTTGAGCCAAAAGTGAGGTACCCGAGGCTGGCTGTGACTGCTCACCTTGGGCAGTGGATTGACTCTGGTTGGATGATTGGGCATTTATGATCTAGTACAGTTTTCCATTTGTTGCTTGCTTAGAGAGAAATTGAAGTTGTTGTCACTAGTCCTTGATGTCGTATCTGTAGTAACTTGAAGACTTCTGGAATCCCTTCTATTGTTGCGAGTATCTTTCCAATTATCAGGTTTACCATGCAATTTCTAGCAATTATCACGACTGTGGTTTGATCTCTGGCAATAATCACACCAAGGATTGTCACTCTTCTTTTGACTCCGGGATTCTCCATGAGAATTTTCAGGTCCATGGACTGATAAGGCAGAGTTCTCAGTTGTCGATTTTACAGTACCAAGCAGTACACGTTTGCGAGTTTCTTCTCTTCGAACTTCAGCAAAAATATCTTCAATATTTAGCAGTGACTTAGTGCCAAGTAGAAGCCCACAAATTTTATCCAGGTCCATGTTAAGACCCGAAAGGAAATTATAGATCCTTTCCTTATTCACCATCTTTTGATGATTCTCAGTGCATTCTAAACACAGCCAATGGCCATTATTAAATAGGTCTACTTCCTGCCATAATTTTGTAAGAGCATTGATATAGGTAGTAACATCCATCTCGGCTTGAGTTAGATTCCGAGCCTTGTTTCGTAGTTCAAACAGTTGAGATGAATTTTAAAGATCAGAATGTTGTCTCTTGACTGCCTCCCACATGTGCTTGGCAGTTGTGTAGCATGTAAAGCTTTCACTGATCTTCTCATCCATGGAGTTGATTAACCAGGCCATTAACAAGTCTGGAAAGATCTAACTCTTCAGGTTTCTTGTAGACCCATCAAGATAGTCATACCTCCATTTCCCTCAGATAACCATCTCCACGGATCGCGACCATGGCAGGTAATTTTTTCCATTGAGTTTATGAGAGGTGATTTGAAGAGAGGAATTATCTGAGTAAGGGACATGAACTGTGGCAGCCGTTATTGGGGTCGGCTGCAAGGGAACTGAGGTTTTCGAGCTGTCATTGCCTTTGGTGCCGGTCATGGCTGTTCCCCAGGGAGACGTTGGAGGTCCGCCCACCATAAAAACTGGAGAGTGGCGCTGTTGAAATTATACACGGAAGGGTGCTGCAGCATTGGATTGCTGAGAGCATAGATGGAGGGGAAAAAATATTAAAGAGAGAGGAGAGAAATGAATGCGCGGTTAACAAAAAGCATCGTTATCGTCTCTGATATCATTAAGAAATAGAAAAACTTATATCATGAAGAAATATGGAATAGAAGAACTCTCTTCTAATGCATTATCACGAGAAAGGCAAAAGCCTCATATAGAGAAGCTTGACAACAATTCTGTCAATGATTCATCAGAATTATAGAAATTAATAATCCCTTAATTTAAGGAGTAAATCACTGAAAAGACGAGAGATAATAGGAAACAACCTTCCTTATCCCTTTATTTTAAAAACAAATAAATCCTGGGAAAAAAGAAACCGGAAATTTGTCAACAATATCTTTGGTCAAGTGAAATTTCATGTAG
>CAIGRB010123644.1:80768-90865 GCA_903798255.1 Fraxinus quadrangulata | reverse complement strand
GTAATTTAATTTACTATATGTTGAAGTTGTTATATCAATAAAATCTTGTACAATATTTGGAGTTAAATTTATCAAAGATTTTGAGTTCATAAATTTTGGAGATTTGGTTATAGTTTCTATATTTTTATAGTGGCTTTGGTTGCAAATTCTATATAAGTGGGTATTTTTGGAAATCTACATTCTATTTTTTATTCTGGAAATGAATAGTTCTAGACAAATAGTGTTTTCCTATATTTTTTGTACTAGTACAACTGTTGGCAGCAATGCTTCCTCTCATAGCTGGAGAGAATCCCCATTACCTCATTATATGGGTGTAGACGAAGAAAGTACCAAAATGCACTCGAGGATGATAGACTACTACCAAGCTAGATGCAAATACCTCAATGTGAGAAGTGTTAGGTATAGATATGTCACTTCGTTTAGACTCATATTTGCGAAATTAATTAATAAAAAATAACACGTCACTTATTTATTATTTCTAGATTATTAAAGTTAAATACAATTTAAACCCTAAGTTAAATAATCACAAACATACATATCAAAAACATAAAACGTAAATAATACCAGAAATTGATGACAGATGAAAACTTCTTGAGAAACTCTTCGCATATTAAAAACTTGTGGACAAACATTGTCAAAAGATTCACTAAACTTACAATTGGTTGAGACACTGCTAAACCTTA
Organism: Fraxinus quadrangulata; assembly: GCA_903798255.1. Lineage (NCBI taxonomy): Eukaryota > Viridiplantae > Streptophyta > Magnoliopsida > Lamiales > Oleaceae > Fraxinus > Fraxinus quadrangulata. The sequence continues at coordinate 90,182 of CAIGRB010123644.1, read as the reverse complement.
ATTGACTCTAACCACCCAACTTACAAATTACCGAAGAACTGTTTGATTGTGCGACCCTCACTTTTTAGTAACTTTGGGCTACTTTTCCTTCTACGTGAATCACTAAGAATAAACTCATTTCGGAGTGTTGAAACTCCAAGCGCCTCTTCTCTAACTTCATAACTCTGAATGCTTATAGGTGAAGGTAAATGTTTTGGTATTTGATTTTTAGATCTTTCATGTTTGATATTTCGTTGAAGCAAAAGAATAATGGAATCAAGCTCATCTTCAATGGAATGTTCTCTTAACATAAATTAAGGCTCAACCAATAATACAAGATGTTTGGGATGAATTATGATGATTTGATTTTGGGGATTGAATCAAGATATCTTTGGAATGTGTTTATGACCTTCAAAGGATATTCTCTAACATGAAATAATGATTTAACACACTTTGGGACGAACCTATGCTTAGATATTTGTAATGTGAAGTGTTTGAGGTTGAATAGGATTGGAAAAACTATTTAAAACGCGATCAAGACTTTTCCTGGATAAACACTCAACTTGAGCGCACCCCTCGCGCCTAGCAAGCAGCGAGTCCACCACTTTAGAGCTAGGGTAGCACTCAGTGAGTGGTTTTGTACCAACTTTTTCTCCTTGGTCCATAATTGCAATATTTGATTCCTCCATGACCTACACTACCAATCATTGACTATTTTAACTTTAACTACAACTCAATAACTCATGATTTTAAACATGGGAATAATCAATCACAATTAGGACATAACAAACTTCTCCTTTGATATTCATTGACAAAATCATTTATTTTAAAATAAAAATAAAAACCACCTAAAGCTATTAACCCAAAGTCATCTTGTGATACCCATTTCCTTAGATACATAAAAACAACAATACCACGTGTAAAAGTAAGAGGAAACTAACAATTAAACATATAACTAAGTCACATAAAACAATGTAAGTAAAACATGTGTAACACCAAAATATTTAACACTACATGCATCAATAACTTACAAATGAAATATAGACTATTAATATCAATACTGACAAAATAATAAAATATCAATATTAAAATTTCATCCAATTTTTTTTTTTAATCTATGGCTAAGTCAACTAAATCAACAAACATCTCTCCCTAACTCCCGTACTACTCAATTTTTCTAGAACAAATACTTAAATGTTCCATTTTTGTCTCGAATAACATAGGGACACAAGTAATAGAATCACGAATTACTGAGAGAACTGAGTAAAAATATGCACATATTCAAATTATAAAAATTTATGCAAAACATATGATGGGAGAATAAAATTATTTTTGGAGATAACTATTTCTCATGGATTTTTGACTATGATATCAAGTATTGAAAGATCTAATCACACAGTAATTTGCTTACTTATACAAGTATAATTCATAAATATGGAACTTTTTCTACATTACTCATTTTAAACATTTATAGAGTAAATCGTATAAACTACTCATGTGTAAAAAGTGTCACTAATCTCCTATAAGCAAGATTCAAAACCTTATATCAGTGAGAAATAACATATAAAAAAGTCAATTGTAGATGAATGTATTCCTCAAATTATGAAAGTCAAATCCAGTAAGTATATATAATTTTGAAAGATAAAGCTCATATTTAATTTTTCATTGTATAATTTTTTCTACCTCTATTTGTGAGTATATATAATTTTTTCTATTTTATGTACAAACTTTTTTTCATTAAACTTGCTAAAATTCATGTAACGAGTTTTAAGTCGATAACTCCCAAGTCAGATTATTATTGGGTACCAGATTTTAAGATACCCAGCAAATTTAATAACTCCAATCATAAAGACTACGAAGAAAAGTATAAGATATCTCACAATTTTTCTATAAATTCAAATCTTTTGAAACTCAATAATCTTTTTTTATAGGAATATATACTAGAGTTTAGATCAACTAATTAAATATCATTCATATTCCAATTCACCTCACCACACCGATGACAACATCCCAAATCTCACACATGGGTCAAGAGTCACTTACAAGAACTCAATGTATGCAATGTAGATGATACACGAAATAACCTATACCAAGTACTCGACATAAGTTCTTAACAAAGTAAATGGAAACTTTATTCACTATTTTAGTAGAACTTGATCACAAAATAACATGTTCAATGCTATCACTTAAAAAGTGTTATAGCATCAAATTTTCTTTTTCTTCCTTTTTTTCCCCATATTTTCTAATTTTATTTTTGATTTTAAAAAGGATAATTCAAAAATAAAAAATAAAAAAATAGAGTGTATGCATGAATATATAGATTCCATGAACAATGCACTTAAAATACCCACTCAATGAGGGACACACGTGCTCTTACTTTTAAGAGCAACACGAGCGATGTTACAATTAGCAACCTCACTTTATCACGTGAGCTCACTCATTTTGATTCAAATTTTCTTAGAAGAAGATATAATGTTAGTCAATTGAGTCATCAATTTCGTCAAGTAACTCACTTGATTAGTCAATAATCTAACATGAGTAAGATCTTGTGAATTGTTCCTAATCAAAGGCTTATGGCACCCAGGTCTAATATGACCTAACTTACCACAATTGTGACAAGTGGAAATGAATCTAGGAGTAGTTCTAGGTCTCAAGTTATGAACTTTAGATTGAGGAAACCTATATTGTACAAAAGATCCTTGTCCTAGAGCTCCTACATTCTTAGACTTAACAAAGGCATGTACACTCCTGTTTTTCGAAGAGCAGTACAAGTATTTGTTTTATTAAAGCCTAAGCCTCTCCTAAAAGATTTCTTAAATTTCCTAAGGACTTATTACATTTCCTAGCAATACAGGAAGGTTCCTCATCCTTTAGAGTGTTATCATTAGTCTTATCACTAGTCTCTTCCTTAACAATGTTTAGGGGTAAAGACTTGTTTTTCTTAGACTGGGTAGGCTAAGTTCATATGTTTAGAAAGATCCTATAAGTTCTTCAATCTTAATTGCATTTGGTCCTTTGTTTCTTCAATAGCAGTAACTTAGGTCTAAATCTCTCATGTATGGATCTTATCACTTTTTTTTCAAAATCTTAGCCTTAGGGATTTGCTCACCTAGGTTGAAGCCAGAGTTGATTATGTCATTTAATTTAGCAATCGTCAAAAGCTTCATTATCATTCATTCTAATTTCTTCAAACATAATGATCAACACCTGCAATTTAGAATTTTTAACGGTCTTGGTTCCCTCATGTACGATTTCTAATATATCCCAAGCATCTTTCACAATCTCACACATGGACACTCATATAAACTCCTCACGAGAAATAGCTATAAAGATGGCATGTATCCTTTTACTATTCTAGTTTCACTCATCTAAATCATTCTTAGCCAAAGTGGAAACTGTTGTAGGGATAGCTACACTTATAACGGATGTAGTTGGGACAATCAACATTTTCTATATACTAACCCAAACCCGCTCATCCAAAGACTTAAGAAAGGCTCTCATTCTAACCTTTCAGTATGCATAATTACTCTTAAATCACATGACAACTTGAACATTTCTTTACTTGCTTATACATGTATAATTCATAAACAATAAATATTTTCCACATAACTCATTTTAAACATTTATCGGATAAATTGTATAAGCAACCCACATGTGTAAAGTACCATTAGTCTCCTATTGTCTCTTGTGTGTGTATACCATTGTGCGGAGCTTTAGACCATTAAATCTCAAATAAGATGACTATAGGAAACCAAGTTTTAATATACTTAACGGGCTTTAATTACTCGAGTTATAAATGCTATGAAGGAAAGTATAAAATGTCTCACAATTTTTCTATGAAATTTATATCTTTATTCTTTTTGGGAGTACACAAGAACTTATGTCAATTAGTTAAATGTCAATCCATATTCAAGGTCATCTCATCACACCAATGATCGTCATCCCAGATCTCACACATACGGTCAAGACTCACTCATAAAAGGTTAATGTATGCAGTGTAGATGATATATGAAGAAACCTATACCAAGTACTCCAAATAAATTCTAAACAAAGTTAATAAAAACATTATTTACTCCCTCCATTAATTTGGCAGCTGGCTAGTACTTGATCACAAAATAAAATGTTCAGTGATATCACTTTAAATAGTTATAGCATCAAAAATCCTTTTTTTTAAAAGGATAATGAAAAAATGACATAATAATAGAAAAAGAAATATGTAGATTTCATTTATTTGCAAAACATGCACCAAAAGACCTACTCAACGAGGAATACAAGTGCTCTTACCTTTAAGGGTAACACAAGCAACCTTGCAATTTATAACATCACTTTAACAAGAGAGTTCACTCTTTTTGAACCAGATCTTCTTAAAAGAAGACGTAATCTTAGTCAAATAACTCGTCATATTAGTGAAGAATCTAACATGAGTAGTGAAATCTTATTTGTTGTTCCTAACCAAGGATTTATGGAATCTAAGTCTAATATGACATAACTCATCACAATGGTGACAAGTGAGAATGAACCTATGAAAAATTCTAGGTTTCAAGCTTTGAACCTTAGGTTGAGGGAACCTACGTTGCACAAATGACCTAGGTCCATGGGATCCTACACTCTTAGTCTTGTCAAAGGCAAGGACAAACTTGGTTTTAGATGGGATAGCTGTATGAGAACATTTTTCTTCAAAGCTTAAACCTCCCCAATTATCAGCAGGTTTTTTTAGTTCTAAAATATTGTCAAGCTTCTTAAACTACTAGAAAAATATTGAAGTTGGGCACTAAATTTCTCGAGATTACTCGTACAAGATTTAACCTTAATATCTAAGGACTCTTTCCCAACCCTCAACTCATTCAGTCTTTTGGCTGACTTCTCAAGTTTAATAATTAAACTCTCATTTGTCCTCAAGTGTCTCACTCCCTTCTACAAGTTCACTCTTAACCACATAAGTGAACGCCATCTATTCCCTCCTCATCAGGATTGGAGTTCTCACTCTGATTATCGGAGCTAGACTCTTCATCAGTGCGAGTAGCATTCATAGCTTTACCTAAGGTTTTCTTATAAGTTGGGCACTCAAATTTAACATGTCCAGAACCCTAGCACTCATGGCACATTACAAATTGAGATCTCTTCCAGGCATTCCTAGTATCTCTCTTCTCTCTTTTATCGTCATTGTTTTTACTTGAGTCACCTTTAAACTTATTAGGAAGTCTCCTATTATTCCTAAAGAATTTTTTAAACTTGCTAGCAAGATAGGAAAACTCCTCATCCTTTAGGTAGTCATCATCAGTCTGATCACTATAGTATCTTTCTTAACAGTGTTTAGGGCTAAGGACTTGTTTTTCTTACACTGGGGTAGGCTAAGTTCATATGTTTGGAGAAATCCTAAAGTTTTTCTATCTTAATAGCATTTAGGTCTTTGGTTTCCTCAATAACTGTGACCTTAGGACTAAATCTTTTAGATAGTGATCTCATTAGATTTCTCACAATCTTAGGCTCATGAATTCACTCACCTAGGTTGAAACTAGAGTTCACTGTATTATTTAATTTTGCATAGAACTCATTGAAGAATTCATCATCGTTCATCCTAATTTCTTCAAACATAGTGGTTAACATTTGAAACTTAGAGTTTTTCACGATCTTTGTTCCCTCATGTATGGTTTCTAGAATATCCTAAGCTTCTTTCGAAGTTTTATAAATAGACACACGCTTAAAATTTTCGTGAGAAAAATATACATAAAAGATGACATGGACACATCTACTATTCGTGCTACACTCAATTGAATCATCCTTAGTCCAAATAAAGATATCGATAGGTGTAACAACACCAGCAACAGATGTAGATACGGAAGTTTAACCTCTTTCTACACTAACCTAAACCTGCTCATCCATTGACTTTAAAAAGGCTTTCTTCTAACCTTCTAATAGGCATAATTACTATCGTCAAAATAAGAAGGAATGAAAAGTGATTAACTCATCTAAATAAAATAGGGTCACAGATCGATATTAAGTTCTGATACCAATTGAAATAAGAAGTTTGACGTTTAGACCCAACAATACTTAGAGGTGTATAATGTGGAATTAAAATAATCAACCAATAAAAAATAGCAAGTCACTTATTTATTATTTTTAGATGATTATTAATATCAATTTAAACTTTAAGTGTCAATAATGCAATATAAACCAAAAGCATAAAAATAAAGAATACCAAATTTGGTACTGAAGGAAAACCACTTGAAGAACTGTTCACATGGATAAAAAACCTTTGGATAATCCTTGTCAAATAGATCCACTAGAAAATATAACTTACATTTGGTCTAAACACAACTAAACCTTAGTAGGCTCTGACCACTCAACTTGTAAATCACCGAAGAACCTCTTCAATTGTTCAACCTGTACTTTCCAGCAACTTTAGACTTCTTTTCCTTCTATGTGGATCACCAAGAATGAACTCATTCTGGAACAATTGGAACTCTAGCTATCTCTTCCCAACTTCAGAACTCTAAAGACTTATTGGTGAAGTTGATGGTTTTTAGTGTTTGATCTTTTGATCTTTTGTGCTTTGATCTTTGGTTGAACATAAGAATATTGAAATCAATGTTTGATCTTCAATAGGATATTCTCTTCAATGAAAATAGGTTCAACACCCTTTTGGGATGGACCAATGCTTTGGTATTTATAATATGAAGTATTTGAGATTGAACACGACTGTATAATAGGCTAAAAATCACGAACAGATTTCTACCAGATGATACCACTGCTCGAGCGTCGAAGATGCAGTTAGTGAGCGGTGCCTTCACTGCGTTTTCTACTTGAGCGTTCCTTAAACGGCCAGCGCGTGGTTTTACGACGATTTCTTTTCCTTGTTCCATTTTTGACTTCTTTAAAACACATACTACCAACCCTCGAATCTATGATTTTAATTACAACTCAATAACTATGATTTTGAACATGGAATTAGCCAATTACAATTTGGACCTAACATAATATTTTTGGACACAATATCTTTTTAATATATATTGTAATGAACTAAATAGAGTAGTTAAAAAATTGTATGTCCAATTGTAAATTTACAAGTATCTTTTTATTAGATGTAGTAATCAATTGAATATGGTAGTTAAAAAATTCTATGGCTGACCATAAGTTTAGTTAATGTGTTTTGTATTTGATAAGAAGATAAAGAAAAAAAGTTGGAGAAATGCTTGTCGCTAAATATGTTAGTCGTTAAGTATTGGATAATACTTGAAAACGTTTGGAAGGTCTAGACTCTAGACAGTAGTGCCTGTTAGAATGAGGAAATTAAAAATTTCTTTAATTCAAGAAAGAAAATCCTCTAGATATTCACATGTATGGTATATCAAGAATAAAAGATTGGAATATTTACCTAAATTCAATGATTAGTTCTTGAATTAATTTTGAATTACGAACTTCCAATTTTTTAGATCACAAGCTTTCAATTGTTTTAATTCCAAGAACTTAATGTTCCAAACCTCCAAATCTTTTATGGTATTCTCCAAAGTTAAGAATACACTAGCGGGTCGATACATTCTTTTAATTAAATTAAGATACTGATTTTTGGACTGTACAATAAGAAATTTTTTTTTCCCTTTCTCCAATTTAAATACTATGGAATTATGTATTATGTTTGTTCTGGGATTTTTATGTCCATCTAGTTTTTATTTATAGAGATAAATATGTTCTAATCCATGTACAATAATGATTCCACTTTTAAATAGAAGTTTTAATTAAAACCCAAATAGGATTTTTAATTAAAGTCCACATCCAATGAGTTTATATTTAATAACATGTGTAGTCTAATGACTTCAATCACAATTATAATTACATTTACAACTTTTATAGCAATTACAACTAAGTACAATTTTTATTTTAATTAAAATTAAGTCCAAACCTTTTTTTATAATTATAATTAAGTTCAAATACTTTATAAAGTTACCACATGAATCTCATTGAACATATACTATCCAAACTCCAATAATTAGATCATGTTTAGTCGACCTTAGGCCACCAAATCTAATTATTAGCATTTGTTTTTTCCACTAAAAGCAAAATATTCCACTCTCAGAATATATATAACATCACATAAGTCAATAAATCTGTAATACTTTCATCTGACATGTCGTATATGCATTTTATCCCCGTCTGAAATTTGATAATTATGTACGAGCATGAATGATCGTTTTGCCCCTCTAATTATTCTCACTAACTTAACTACCATTTTCTTCAATGATCCTATGAAGTTAATCACATATGTCAAAATTTAGCTATCCCTAAACACCGAGTTCAGATTTTAACAGTTCAACAGAAAATATATAAGTAGTCACTGTACTCATTTTCCAGGGCGACGGTTTCCGACACGAATTCATGTTATTCACTTTGCTCATTCTCAACTCACTGAGATATTTGATCAATCAAATTAATCTTATAGATTGGTGAATAAAGTAATAATTAAAATCACGAAAAGATATATATAACTATGTTAAGGAATTTAGCTAAAATGAACGGCAAGTGAAATTTAAGTTTTCACATGGTTATGCTATAGAATTAAGCTTGACACGTGGTCCGTTCAATACACTCAAAGTGTACTAATGTCATCTTTAAATATTTCTGTGATAAGGACAAATTACAACCTCAAATAGTGAATTGGTCAATACCATAACCTTCCAGTACAAGGTGCCAATTCTTATAAATTGATTGTGAACAAATTTTTCATTTATCAAAATATAAGTTGTGTCACACTGTACTTCTCAGCGCAAGTTCCCAACTTATATCATCACAAATGATCATAAGACATTTTACTTCGCATGCTCAATACTAAATAAATGCTATAAATAGATAAAATTACAATTTATTTATTATAAATTATTATTTTATCATAGTAAAATATACTATGTGGGCACACAACCCAACAACTCTCCCACTTGCCCTATTGTATATGTATCATGTCTTGCAATCTCATGTCTTACAGATGATATTTTCGTTTAATGTATTTACCTCGCTTATGACTCTTGGTTCTTTAACATCGCCATGGTTCTACCATTATCACAATACAGTGTAAGGGGCTGTGCAAATGCAGGCACGACCTCGATGTCCGTTAGGATTTTCTAAGTCATACAACCAATTTAGTAGCTTCACAAGCTGCCAAATACTTGACATCAATGGTGGAATCAGCAATGCATAATTGCTTGATATTTCTTCGAATAATAGCCCTACCATCAAGTATAAACAACGATACTGATGTAGACATGCTATAATCTTCATCACTCTGGAAGTCCGAATCCTTTTAACTTATCGAAAACAAGATATGGCGAGGAGCACATAATTCCGTGTTCTTCTGAGGTACTGATAAGTATAGATTTTATACATATTTGTAGCGCTAAAATATGATATTTTAATGTCTTTAGAATTAAATTCTGCCTAATTTAT
>CAIGRB010123644.1:63166-79842 GCA_903798255.1 Fraxinus quadrangulata | reverse complement strand
AAAACTTGATTTAATCATTAGTTAATTCTTTTATTTAAATTGAAATTATGTTAGTTTAAAATTTATTGGCAAATAGTAGTTTCTGTGGGACGATATTCGGACTTAACAAATCCACTTTATTACTTGTCACGATCCGTACACTTGCGGAATTTCAACGAACAGGTACTAAAAGATATGCTTTACTGCCATTCAATGGTTTGATCCTAGGGTTAAATGGATCTCTACTCACCACACCAATAATATGACAAATGTTAAGTTTATTGCCCAACATAGCATACATGAGACTACCGGCTGTCACGTATAAGGTATCATACTCATGTACTCAATCTCTTTAGGAGGCTTAGGGGATTGATCCTTAGAGAGTTGAATTTGATGCTTAAAGGGTAAAATCTTGCATAGCAAATCTGACAAGTGTCTTGTCAACATATGAGACTTGGGACAAAGCTATCATGATCTGAAACTAGAACATAGCTAGTTTTACTAAGTCCTTCATATGAAATTGTTGAGCCAATCACACTTTCGTAAATGATAATACACATATATTATTTTAATGAGTAGAATATCATCTACACAAGCACAGGGAAAAATACAATTTTGTCTTGTATCTTTTTATAAACACATGGGTCATCAAAGTTCTGATTAAAACCGTATTTCTTATCACTTTTTGGAATCCCCTATTCCAAGATTCCGATGTCTGCTTCGATCCATAAATATATCGCTACATCCACATCATCCATAACCTCTTTATATGAAGTTAGATTATCAACCTGTATCATTGAGATCACCAAATTCGTCTCTCCACTCAACAACTACCTTGAAGGTGAACTGATAATCATCCGACTTTGTCTAACGGGCAATTGATCTTGGACCGTGGCGTCATTTGGAACTTAATATTTTCATCAATACGACATTACCATTAGGTGATGCCATTATCTCCTCATTACCTTCGACGTGCTATTGATCTATTAGATTAGATCACAACTCATCTCTCCCACTCAGATCAAGTTTTCCAGGTATATTTTGCTACCATGGGATGTTTGCCTCAGGTTGTGTTCTAGGAATTGATGAAATAATCACGAAAAGATATATATAACTATGTTAAGGAATTTAGCTAAAATGAACGGCAAGTGAAATTTAAGTTTTCACATGGTTATGCTATAGAATTAAGCTTGACATGTGGTCCGTTCAATACACTCAAAGTGTACTAATGTCATCTTTAAATATTTCTGTGATAAGGACAAATTACAACCTCCTGAAATAGTGAATTGGTCAATACCATAACCTTCTAGTACAAGGTGCCAATTCTTATAAATTGATTGTGAACAAATTTTTTATTTAACAAAATATAAGTTGTGTCACACTGTACTTCTCAGCGCAAGTTCCCAACTTATATCATCAGAAATGATCATAAGCCATTTTACTTCGCATGCTCAATACTAAATAAATGCGATAAATAGATAAAATTACAATTTATTTATTATAAATTATTATTTTATCATAGTAAAATATACTATGTGGGCACACAACCCAACAACGCCCCCACTTGCCCTATTGTATATGTATCATGTCTTGCAATCTCATGTCTTACAGATGATATTTACGTTTAATGTATTTACCTCGCTTATGACTCTTGGTTCTTTAACATCGCCATAGTTCTACCATTATCACAATACAGTGTAAGGGGCTGTGCAAATGCAGGTACGACCTCGATGTCCGTTAGTAGCTTCACAAGCTGCCAAATACTTGACATCAATGGTGGAATCAGCAATGCATAATTGCTTAATATTTCTTCAAATAATAGCCCTACCATCAAGTATAAACAACGATACTGATGTAGACATGCTATAATCTTCATCACTCTGGAAGTCCGAATCCTTTTAACTTATCGAAAACAAGATATGGCGAGGAGCACATAATTCTGTATTCTTCTGAGGTACTAAAAGATATGCTTTACTGCCATTCAATGGTTTGATCCTAGGGTCAAATGGATCTCTACTCACTACACCAATAATATGACAAATGTCAAGTTTATTGCACAACATAGCATACATGAGACTACCCGCTGTCACGTATAAGGTATCATACTCATGTACTCAATCTCTTTAGGAGGCTTAGGGGACTGATCCTTAGAGAGTTGAATTTCATGCTTAAAGGGTAAAATCTTGCATAGCAAATCTGACAAGTATCTTGTCAACATATGAGACTTGGGACAAAGTTATCATGATCTGAAACCAGAACATAGCTAGCTTTACTAAGTCCTTCATATGAAATTGTTGAGCCAATCACACTTTCGTAAATGATAACACACATATATTATTTTTAATGAGTAGAATATCATCTACACAAGCACAGGGAAAAATACAATTTTGTCTTGTATCTTTTTATAAACACATGGTTCATCAAAGTTCTGATTAAAACCGTATTTCTTATCACTTTTTGGAATCCCCTATTCCAAGATTTCGATGTCTGCTTCGATCCATAAATATATCGCTACATCTACATCATCCATAACCTCCTTGTATAAAGTTAGATTATCAACCTGTATCATTGAGATCACCAAATTCGTCTCTCTACTCAACAACTACCTTGAAGGTGAACTGATAATCATCCGACTTTGTCTAACGGGCAATTGATCTTGGACCGTGGCGTCATTTGGAACTTAATATTTTCATCAATACAACATTACCATTAGGTGACGCCATTATCTCCTCATTACCTTCGACGTGCTATTGATCTACTAGATTAGATCACAACTCATCTCTCCCACTCAGATCAAGTTTTCCAGGAATATTTTGCTACCATGGGATGTTTGACTCATGTTGTGTTCTAGGAATTGATGAAATTCATCTCTCCCACTCAGATCAAGTTTTCCAGGAATATCTAGCTACCATGGGATGTTTGACTCATGTAGCGTTCTAGGAATTGATGAAATGGAATTGCTCCCACTTATTTCTTCCAACACAACCTTATTCTCGGACTGACGATCATTAATATACTCATCCTCTAGGAAGGTTGCATTTGTATTAACAAATACCTTCCTATCTAGAGGACTATGAAAAATTATCCCTCTGTATTTTTAGGGTATCCCACAAATAGGCACATCTCTGACCTAGACTCCAACTTTTTTACATTCCCTTTCAGTACGTGAGCTGGACCCCCAAATTTTGGATGTAATGCAAGCATGACTTGAATCCATTCCAAAATTTCACGAGAGTTTTGATAACAAATTTAGATGGAACTAAGTTAATAATATATCCAACTGTTTTCAGTGTATATCCCAAAATTATATATTTAGAGTTGTGAAACTCTTCATTGGTCTAACCATATCTAATAATGTCATGTTTCTTCTCTCTGAAACGACATTCTGTTGGGGGTGTTGTAGATGTATTCAATTAAGAAACAATACAATTTTTTGCCAAGTTGTCCCTGAATTCTCCCGAGAGGTATTCGCCGCCTTGATGAGATCGAAATGTCTTAATACTCTTACCAAAATATTTCTCGACCTTAGTCTAATACTCTTTTGATATCTCAAACGTATTTGAATTTCAAGCCATTAGGTAAATGTATTTGAATTTGGAGTAATAATCTGCAAAGAAATACTTGTAGTTTACTCTCTCAAGTGTATTAACAGGTCCACACATATCAGAATGAACTAGTTCCAATACATCTTTGACTCTATCTCTTTTTGTCAATAAAGGAATATTTTGGTCTTCTTGCCTTTCAAAAAAGAATCACACTAACAATGGTTCGATCTTAAGTGAGTTTAGAGGACCATCTCTAGCCAGTCTTTGTATTCTGTTAAGATAGATTTTTCCAAGACACCATAGATATATATCACTAGTATAGTGTGACCTTTTAAGGTTTATAGAAGTAACCTTTTTATTTTATATGTGGTATAGTTTAAAATATAAAGACCATTATTCAAATGTTCAGCACAAACGTGAACTTTATTCATTAAAATGCCAAGTGTATCATACGCTGATTTTATAGAATAACCTTATCTTATTAATCGAAAAATAGAAACCAAGTTTTTGCTTCATTCGCAAGACATAATAATAGTGAGTAAAAATCAAACGTCTACCACAATTGAAATAAAACAAAATACTCCTATACTTTTACAAAACTATTTCTCTTATGCCGACGATGATTTTAAATAGGCTTTTACCGAGTTTTCTACTTTCCTAAAGCACCCGCATCGACATGCACACATGATTAGTGGTTCCAAAATCTACAATTCAGGAATTTGTATATCAACCACTAACAATACTCAGTAATGAAAAACCTCATCCACACACCCACACGCCCACACTTTGCTTATAGCTAGTGCATCTATGCAGTCTTTCTCCAATGTCCTTGACCGCAGTTGGACCACTCACCTCAAGGCTTTCCATCTACTTTTGGCCTTTGGTTGTTTTTGTGCTTTTTGTTAGTTTTCTTCCTCTTCTTTCTAAATATGCCTTTGTAGATTAGAACTAGAAGAGCCACAAAATGATGTACGAGTATCGCCATTGTACCCTTAAGACCACTTTCCACATTACAACTCTATCATCAACTCAGTTAATGGTATATTCATCATGTGTAAGTGATAGTCCATAATGAACTCTGAAAGTATACCAAAAAAATAATAATAATAATAAAATTAATACTATGTCAAATTAAGTCTCCTTGATAAATGGTTGCACTCAGACTCTCTGCCATGTTCGAAGTGTACAATTATAGTCTGACTATGAAAATTTTATAGGCGCTCTGGATTTCATGCTGATGTTATATAATGTAAGAATTCTTTCAAATGAGCCTTCCTACTTTTATGACCAAACATGTCTAAAGGGTATTTATGTCAAGGGATTAGATGAAATGCACGGCGATCAAGTGGAATTTAATTCTCCATACGGTCATGCTATAAAAGTAAATTCGACACGTGATCTGTTCAATACACTCCAAGTGTACTAGTGTCACCTTTAACTATTTCTATGATAAGGATAAATCACAAACCCGAATAATGAATCAGTTCAACACTAAAACCTTTCAATACAAGGTGTCGCCCTTGTACATTGGTTGTGAACAAATTATTTATGATCAAAATATAAGTTGTATCACATTGTACTTTTTAACGCAAGTACCTAACTTATATTATTATAAGTGATCACAAGAAGCTTCAATTCGCATGCTCAATAATAAATAAATGCAATAAATAAATAAGATCACAATTTATTTATTATACAATATTTTTTTATCATACCAAAATATTCTATATGGGCACACAACTCAACATCATCAACCCACCCAAGCCCCTAAAAAAAATTTGCGGAGAATTTAATCATAACCATCACTGTATATGTCGTTATGGAGAGTATACATTTTGATTCTCCTTTTCATGCAAGGACCACAACATGTTTAGATAGCTGTACAAATAATTTATATCTTTCTCCCTTAATCTTCTTATATATCAAATACTACAACTTAAACCTAATTTATATACTATATATGCGTAACCTCAGTTATAAAATATTTTTAATAACTCTGTGGTCATTGGTATGAAGATACTTGTGCCCTGAAAGTTTTTTTGTGCTTGTCTATTCTATTAAAATTGAGGATGCCATCATTCTATATTTTTCTTCGACCTCATTTCCTTTCTTTAGTTAAAAAAACAATTAGTTTTATATAATTATTAATAAATTTGAAGTTGACTATAAAAATTATAGACAAACAATTACTAACAAAATTATAATTTTACTTTGACACTGAAAGTAAAGTGCAAAATGGAGCTCAATTTCTTTATTAATGGCTCTTTCTATTAAATGTTCGCGAAATAACTTGCTTGTCACTTCTACTGCATTAATAGGTTGGGCCTCGTGGAGCTCGTACTTGAGCAGTTTTCTAAGTGATTTGCTGTGTTTTAAATTTAATGCATCATCAAACCGTTTATTTTAAGTTGGATTTCTTCTATTTCTTCCCACCAATATATAAACAAAAAAGGAAAATAAGTGTGCATAAATTAAAAATATCTCAATTATTTCAATGACCAAACATTTTATTAACATAAAAAATGAATTCCTATTTTTAATAAATAATATTAATTACGATTATACATTTTTGACACTTCGTTCTATCTATCACTACTTGCCAATACACTATCAACATAAATATTTTTTGTTTATATTTTAGATGCAATCTACAAATACGTAAGCGATGGATTAATAATTTATTTATTTTTAAATATTAAAATTAAAAGAAATTCTTCCACGCCACGCCATGTTAATTTTGGCCGTCTTCCTTCCTTTTATATATTCTACTGTAATTGAATCACTTGGACAAGATTTTTTTAAGTCGCTGCAAATATGCCTCAATCACTTTTTATGTCTTTCTAGTAGGTTATTTTCATCTTGTCAAAGCGTATGAATGGACTTATATTTTTATTAATTTATGTTATTTATTTTAGTATACTATCTCTCTATCTCAACATGTTTATTTCTATTACTGAATCTTTAACATCATGTCTTTTCTTAATAGCCAAACACTCAAACTCCCAAACGAAAAACAATACAATATTTCTTTAACCGCTTAACCATGTTATATAGTGATTGTACTGTCATAATTTCATCTTAACTCATTTAAATTGATTACGATTGAATTATCTAAAATTATGATTTACAATTCAGTACCTTAGATTTTCATTCTTTAAGAACTATGTAATCCACGAATAATTTTCACTGTTTAAGCAAACTACTTATCCTGAATATGTCTCATAAATTCATTAGTTCCTAAGGCTAAAAGATAAAGATTCTTAATAAAATCTTGATACCTATATAAAATTATAAAAAGTTATCTAATATGATTTCGAGATCTCATATTTAGCTGGAATGTCAATATTCTAATGATGGTACAATTTGTTTATGATTTACTCTAATCAACGTCCACACATGCATATAATATTATTATTTTTTATAATAATATATTTTTTCATACTGTAGGCTGTCAAGAGGGCCTAATGCCCATAAGATTTTTAATTCGATAATATGATTGTTGGAGTGTTGCTAAAAGTAGTTTAAGATGTGCCAAAATTATTGGAAATAATGAAGTCTTTGTTTACAGTATCCACATGATCAGTACAAAGTAATGGCCACCTGGCCTACAGTATGAAAGCAAAGACTTTGATCTAGTTAAGATAGAAAAACTTGTAAGACCTGTCCAAACCTAAGAGAGCATAGTCTATCCCAGTCTAAGAAAAAAAGGTCTTTAGCCCTCAACTTTGTTAAGGAAGAGACTAGTGATAAGATTGGTAATGATACTCTAAAAGATCAGGAGGTTGGTTATTGGTAAGAAATTCAAGAAATTATTTTGGAACAATAAGAGACTTTCTAAGAAGTTTAAGGGTGACTCTAGTAAATACATGAATCATAAAAAAGAGTGAATAATGAAACTAGGGATGCCAAGAAGATGTCTCAATTTGTTAGGTGTCACAAGTATCAAAGGTTTGGACATATTAAGCCTGAGTGCCCAAGTTATAAAAAAACCCTAGCTCTAATGATCAAAGTGAGATTTCAATTCTGAAGACGATTTGAATTATAAGGCTTTTACTTTTGTAGTCAAGAGTGAACCTATGGAGGACGATGAGAAAGTTGAGGACACAGAGCAATATGACTTTT
This sequence comes from Fraxinus quadrangulata, assembly GCA_903798255.1. NCBI lineage: Eukaryota > Viridiplantae > Streptophyta > Magnoliopsida > Lamiales > Oleaceae > Fraxinus > Fraxinus quadrangulata. Next base: position 72,196 of record CAIGRB010123644.1, on the reverse strand, counting down.
CACTGGAAGAATCAAAAGATGAAGGTGATATCCAAGAGGTTTATGACCAGTTGTTTGAGAAAAGTCTTAAATTCGAAAAGCTAAATAGGTTTGCCTCTAAGAAACTGCATAATCTTGAATTATAGAAGGAGAGACTAGTGGTCAAACTTGAAAAGTCAACTAGTTGTTTGAGTGATTTGAAAGTTGAGAAGGAGTTCCTAGTAAATAAGGTTAAGACTCTTCTACGTGAACTTGAGAAATCAAATGTACAACTTTTCTCTTTTTCTGGTGCATCTAAAAATATTGATAACATCTTAGGATTGAAAAAAATAGCTGGAAGTAGTGGAGATTTAGGCCTTTGAAAAAAGTTCTCACACTGTTACATCTTCTAAAACTACGTTTGTACTTGACTCTATTAAGACCAAGAGTTTAGGAGTCACTGAACCTAAGAAGAAGGATTTCATAGGATAGAGATCATCTTTATAACATATGGTTACTCAACCTAAAGTCCGAAACTGGGTGCACCTAGGTTCATTCCTACATGCTACAATTGCGGTGAGTTAGGTCACACAAGACATAGGTACCACAACCTCTTGGTTAGGAACAATAAGCAGGACGTCACTAATCAAGTTAGGTTTCTAACTAATCAAGTTAGTCACTTGACTAAAATGATGACTTATTTGAGAAAGACAACCTCGAATGTTTGGGTTAAAAAGAATGAATTCGTAGGTTAAAATGATGAATTGAATTTCAGTTGCTCACGTTGCTCTTAAAGATAATAATATTCATGTACCTCCTTGAGGAGGTCATTAGGTAGATGGATTTGCAAGTTCATGGTGTCTACATATTCAAGCATGCACTCTAAATCTTTTCATCTCAATTTTTTCTTTTATCTTATTTTAATAAATAAGAAAAGGGTTTTTGATGATGTAACACTTTGAAGGGATTGAACATGTTATCTTGTGATCGAGTACAAGTAAAGTGAATGAACGATAAATAAAATTTTCATTGACTTATTTTAGAACTTTTTTGGAGTACATGGTATATATTTCTTCATGTATATCATTGCATTGCACACACTAAACTCTTGTAAGTGAGTCTTAACCGCGTGTGTGAGATTTGGCATGATGGTCATTGGTGTGGTGGGATAACCTTGAATATGAATTGACATTTAACTAGATGACTTAAGCTCTAGTATATTCCTCATAAAGAAAATACAATGCTTTTCAAAAGATTTGAATCATATGTTAATAGAGAAAATTTTACATCTTATGCTTCTCTTTGTAACTTTTATGACTCGAGTGAGTAAGCTTGCTAGGTTATCTAAAACTTGGTGCTCTATAGTTATCTGATCTGGGAGTTATCGGTCTAAGGTCATTTAGAAAAATTAATGTAGAATAGACTGCACATATGATGTGAAAAAATGAGAGTAAAAAATGAAAAAAAATATATGCTCACAGATAGAGGAGAAAAAGTTATATAAAAATTAAATATGAGCTATGTTTGTTTAATAGGTCCTACTAACACTGAATTTGACTTTCATTATTTGAGAAAAATATTCATTCACCAATGATTTTCTTATGCATGTCATTCTCACAAAATTAAAGTTGAGTCATTCTCACAAGATATTAGACACACTTTTCACACGTGAGCCATAGTTCACATAAGTTTAAAATAAGTTGTGTGAGAAAATTCATGAATTATACAGATATGAGTGATCAAATGTTTGTTCTTGTTATTACATGATTTGGGTTATCCATGACATGAAGCTAGATTTTTAAAAAATATCTTTCAACCTAAATCTTATTTCTCCATTTTCAAAAATTCAAATGAATCACATCACTTTAGCACATCCACGACATACGTTAAGTGGAGGATCATTATAAACAATCATATCATCGAATCAATTTTTCCATGTTTCCCTAATTTTTTTTTCAAAATTTTAAATGTTAGGGTTTTGTTGATTTGGATGAAATGTTCATCAATTAGTTAGAGATTTGTGCACTAATAGGATTTGTTGGGTTTTATGACCCAAATTTAGTCCAAATTGGGTCTGGGGTTTTCAATTGTGGAGTATTTGGCTTGAAAATGTCAAAATACGGTCCAAGAAAGAAAAAATGCGAATTCATGGCGCTGGACGGACGCTCGAGCTTCGAGGAGCAAAATTGGAACATGAAGCCTCCGCCCGCCTATGGCTGAGCTATCGATCGAGCGACAGGCTCTCGCCCGCTTCTCGTTTGAGATTTGCTCGAACGATGGGCCGCGGATCTGTTTTCTTACTTTTCGATTTTACGCAATTTTTAACCTACTTTGCATAATTTAGGTTAAACTTAGGATTTGGCCATGTCTCCTATAAATAGTAGGCTTTTCATTGGAAGATCATCTGGTCATGTTTAAGGAGATTGTCGCTCATCTGGAGATGTTAGAGGTAAAATATGATGAAGAAGACTTGGCTTTAATCCTGTTGTGCTCACTATCTGGTTCGTTTTCGTCGTTTAGGGACATATTCTATATAGTCGTGACACACTCACCATTGAAGACATGTATTATGTCTTGTTCTCAAAGGAGAAGATGAAGCATCTGGTTAGAGCTGGTTCTAGAGATGATGAAGATCTCGTGGTTTGTGGTGATCAGCAAAGGGACAAATCGAGGGTGCATTTCAGTAATAGGGTATGTTTTTACTGCAAGAAGAAAAGACACATCAAGTGGGATTGCGAGAAGTTGCATGATAAGGGTAATTCAACTGCAAATTCATGGGAGACAATCAGAGACTTTAGGTGAAGTAGACATCATATAGAATTTTGTAAGTGATGAAGATCTTTTGATGATTTCTGACGCGGAATTCAAGTTTGACGAGGAGTGGATTTTGGATACAGTTGGTTCGTTTCATATAAGTCTCAATAGGAAATTGTTTGAATCATATAAAATGGTGATGCAAGGTATTGTTGTCATGAGAAACAATGAATCTTGTCGGATAGTTGGTATTGGAATAGTCAGATTGAAGTTGGTGGACGGAACAACCAAAACAATTGGCCAGGTTCAACATGTTCTAGACTTGAAGAAGAATATTATCTCGCTGAGTACCATGGAATCGATAGGGTTCACGTTCTCTGGTACATGTGGAGTCTTAAAAGTTCGGAAGGGTATCCGTGTTGTTTTGGAGGGGCGGAAAAAGTCCCAATTATACATCTTGCAAGGTTGGGCAGAATTAGTGAAGAAACATGAGCACATGTTTGGTACCGTGGCGGATATACAGTTTGATACAGTACCATAGGGAGTTGGATTTGGGTATATTTTGAAAAATACTACTCTGTCGAGTTTGGGAAATATGGGTAATTCCGCTTTGCCACCATAGTCTGCAGTTCCATTGTATTCAATGGCTAGGGAGAGATCAATTGCAAATAGATACGGGGATGAAGATCTGGATGTGCATACTTTTGGAGTTGTTGAAGGTGACGAGTCTAGCCAGGGGCCTTCAGTTAAAGCATTTAGTGGTTATTCTGCTATAGGGTGTGCTTTGACCATGTTTGGTAAATTTTGAATTCGTTGTGAATTTGGGAACCCGGGGGTTAGGTTCAATTTTATCCCTATTTGGATATGGTGGAAGAGGTAAAATATTTTTGAATGTTGGAGAGGTTTGTTTCAAGTTAAAGAGTTTAGTGTGTTTCGCTGCAGTCGGACTTATTTTTCCAGTGGAGAAAATTTGGAGCTCCACTCGTTGCATCAGAATTTATGTCACGGTGGTGTTGGGTTTTGTGACCCAAATCTAGTTCAAATTGGGTCTAGGGTTTCGCATTGTGGAGTATTGAGCTTGAAAATGTCAAAATAGGGTCAAAGAAGGAAAAACAACGGATTGACGTCGATGGACAGACGCTAGAGGATCAAAATTGGAACAGGAAACCTCTTGCCTACCTGTTGCTCTCTCGCCTACTTCTCGCTCAATATTTGATCGAGCGACGGGCCGCGGATTATTTTCTTATTTTTCGATTTTACACAATTTTTAACATAGTTTCCATATTTTAGGTTAAACCTAGGGTATGTACACATCTCATATAAATAGTAGGCTATTCATTCACTTTCATAGACCTTAAGTTGCAGAAGTTGTATTTTTCTCTCTATTGGTTGTCAATAAAATATTCGGTTCCTTTGCCAATTTCATCTTCTTGTTTGCTTAAATTTTAAATCTTATTCTTGCTTATTTATTTGTGCGACCTATGTTCATATCTTGCCATATCACATTCTCAAATTCCTAACATGATTAATGTATTTAAGGTGGTTGATGTGGTCATGCGTCAATTTTGCACAATTTACATTGGGTTTCATGGCTCAGAGGAAGAGATTGATGTAGTTATTGATTAAGCTGTTGTTTACCCCTTTATTATTCTTGACAAAAAGGAAAAGCAGTAGTATTTATTTGAGATCTTGATTTAGGGGGAGTAGTTATTTAAGATCTTGATTTGATTTAGGGAGAACAGTAGAATAGTTGTATTTATTTTGATGTATCTAGCTAGGAAATCTTTAATTATGATGTTTGTAGTATATTCATATTATATTTTGTGATTTGTATAATGTTGATATCATATTTTGATGTGTTGCTAGCTCGGAATCTTGCTATCTCAATTGTTTCATATTTATCTTGTTAGTTTTCATGTACTTTTATAATTGGTATTATTTGAGTTGATGTGTTTCAGGGAACATATATGATAAAGCAATTGAGATGCAGTGGTGGTTTTGAGTCATTGGGTTGATAGGAGCTAGATTTAATATGCTTCAAAGACTTAATATGCTGAATGATAATGCTGTTGTACTCTCTTAGATACCTACTTTAAATTATCATTTGTCTTGTGTCCCCAATTAGATGAAGATATTGATTACATGTCCCGGGCGTTGGTTCGCTTATATATGCTATAGTTTCTACAAGACTAGATTTGGCTCATGCAATTAGTGCAGTCAGTATATACATGAAAAATCCTGGCAAGGAACATTGGAAAGCAATACAGTGAATATTCATATACTTGAGGGGCTTTTCTAATACTTATTTGCATTTTGGTAGAAATATAGATGGAGTTATTGGATATGTGGATTCAGATTATGCAAGAAATAGTGATAAGATAAGATCACTTACGAGGTATGTATTTACCCTTGGAGGCTATGCTATCGTTTGGAAAGCTACTTTGCAAAATACAATAGCTTTCTTTACAACAGAGGCGGAATACAAGACCATTACATAGGCATGGAAGGAGGTTATGATGCGAACTCGCGTAGAAATTGAAGCTCGAAACCCACAACATATTAGATCAAACCCAAGAAAGTCAATAATCAACGTTTGAAAGATCAACACAATAAATTATTGAATCAAAGAACCAAGAAAATCGCCAACAATATCTTGACCCTGTGATAAAAAAACTTATGAACCTTACTTAAATTGAGGAACGTCACATGAATTTAATTCTTGATAAGTTCAATTTGATAAGTTCAAAATTAATTGAATGAAAAATAAGAAGAAAACAATAAGCCTTGTAATAATATCTCTCAAATTGTGTGTGTTTTAATAATGAAAATAATAACTCTATTTATATCGAATCCCTAAAACCATAGTAAAAAGGGAATTAAACTCTGAAAATAACAAAAGATATCGCAAAACAGAGTTCCAATTAAAATAGAAGATTGCGCGAAATTTGAAAAATTCGCGACCGAAAATATACTATACGGCCACATAGTGTAATTCTGTGTGGTAAAGGTGCATGTGACCGCATCCTTGAACAACTATGCGATTGCTAGTTGTTCCTTCTAGCCTCTCTGTCCATTGCTTGAATCAAGTTGCTCCACTTCGTTTCATCTCCCATGTCCAACATGAAACTTTTTCCTTTACTTGCCGTGATCAATGTTTCATCCACCGTGGCTTGAGCAAGTAGTCTCATTGCTTATTTGACCCGCTTCACTTGCAACCTTGTCATAGGCCCTTCCTCAACGATCAATGGATTCTGACCCGGACTTATCCTCGTATCATGGATCACATCAGGCTTTGTGGTTGAGAGTTTATTGTAATACCTCGATATTTTGTTATATCAATGGATGTACCTTGATCGTCCTTGTCTAATTTTATGGATGTGCTCGTAAGGGTGCTCATTGACTTCAAATCATCCATGTCGAACTTCTTGAACGTGTCCAATATGTACTTACTTTGATTGATAAAGATTTCATTACAAGTTTGTTTAATTTGGAGATCGAGAAAGAATTTAAGTTCTCCCATGATGTTGGTTTCAAATTCCATGCTCACACACTTAGAAAATTCTTCACGGAGATAAATACTAGTAGCATCAAATATAATATCATCAATATAAATTTGAACAATGATCATATCGTTCTTTTGAGTTTTAACAAAAAGAGCTGTATCCATTTTCCTATTGAAAAATCATTTGAAATTAGAAATTTATCAATCGTTCGTGCCAAACCCTAGGAGCTTGTTTTAAACTGTAGAGAGCTTTTTGAAGTTTGAAAATATAGTCCGGATGTTTGTGATTTTTAAAATCAGGTGGTTGTTCAACAAAAACTTCTTCTTGAATAAAACTATTAAAAAAAAGTACTTTTGATATCCATTTGATAAATATTGAATTTTTATGATAAGCAAACGCAAGAAGCATGCAAATGGATTCTAATCTAGCCACCGGTGCAAATGTTTCTTCAAAATCGATGCATTCTTATTGATTATGACTTTGGGCCACTAATCTAGCCTTGTTACGCACAATTATTCCGTTCTTATCACGTTTGTTTTCTGAAGACCTATTTAGTACCGATGACAGTTTGATTATTTAGTCTAGCTAAATCTCAAACATAGTTCCGTTCAAATTGATTAAGTTCCTCTTGCATAGCTAGAATCCAAAATTCATCAAACTCTGCCTCTTTGAAGTTCATTGGTTCAATTTGTGAAATGAATGCACACCTACATAAATGATTTTTAGTAGAGGCTCTAGTAGTAATACATTTTGATGGATTACCAACGATTAGTTATTTAAGATGAGAAAGAACAAACTTTCATTCTTTTGGTAGAGGTAAATCATTTTGAACTTCGGTTGGCTCTTTTTCGCTTTATCAAACATTTCCTCCTTCTTGACATTAATCTTGTGGATTTTTCTTGTGTTGATCTTGAATAATCATTTGTTCGAATGAAGTTTCCAATCCTACATCAATATCAATACCTTTCTCGAGATCAATGAGTTAATTTCATCGAAAGTAACATTCATAGATTCTTCAACGACTAGAGTTCGTTTGTTAAAAACTCTATAACATATACTAGTCGATGAATATCCTAGAACAATTCCAACATCGGATTTTGAATCAAAATTTCCNGTTCGTTTGTTAAAAACTCTATAACATTTACTAGTCGATGAATATCCTAGAAAAATTCCAACATCGGATTTTGAATCAAATTTTCCCAAGTTTTCTTTTGTATTCAAGATAAAACATTTGCATCCAATGACTTTGAAATATTTGATATTGGGAAATCTTTTTTTTTTTCAAATTTCATATAGAGTTTTGGTTTTCTTTCGACTAATTAAAACTCTATTGACAATATAGCAAACGGTGTTAATGGCTTCTGCCCAAAAATATTTTGGCAAGCTATTTTCATTTAGTATGGTTCTAGCCATTTCTTGCAATGTGCTATTCTTCTTTTCTACTACATCATTTTGTTGAGGAGTTTTAGGAGTCGAAAAATTATATTCATAACCATTTTCATTACAAAACTCATCAAATGCAAGATTATCAAATTCTACACCGCGATCACTTCTAATGGTTGTAATGGAGTACCCCTTTTCATTTTGAACCTTTTTGCAAAAATATTTAAAGATTTTTAAAACTTCATCTTTGAGACGTAAGAAAATAACTCAAGTGAATCTAGAGAAATCATCAACGATGACGACATATTTTTTTCACCTAAACTATGGATTAACGATGGTCCAAAAATATCAAAATGGAGTAATTGAAGTTGTTTTGTAGAGATGAGTGCAAGTTGGGTTTGAATGAACTTTTCACTTGTTTACCAAATTGACATGCATCGCAAATTTTATCTTTTATCTTTAACAAAACCATTTTTTGGAGATTTTTTGAAAGAAGATCCATCTCAACATGACCTAATCTCCTATGCTATAGCCAAGTATCTTATTTCAAACTCACTAAGCATTTTTAATCATTTTCAAAATCGATATTAACAATATAAATATCTTTGCTTTAACTTCATATAAACAATACCTCTTTAGATGTAGCATCCTTAATGAGACATTTAGAAAAATCGAATTTAATATGATAGCCTTTATCACATAATTGACTAATATTAAGTAAATTATGTTTCAAATTATCTACCAATAGTACATTATGGAATGGGAGAGATGATTACCAATGTTTTCAATTCCAATGATTTTTCCCTTTGCATTGTCTTCAAATGTGACATGACCTCCATCTTTTTTTTTTTTTTTGAAATTCGATAGTAAATTTTTCTCTCCGATTATGTATTTTGAACATCTGCTATCCAAGAACAATTTGCTCATTATCTTCTTTGGTACCTACATAAATAATTCAATTTTTTTATTTTTAGTACTCACAAAAGTTTGGGTCCTTGGTAGTTAGTTTTAGTGGATTTTCGAGTCCACTTGTTTTCACTTTCAAAGTATAGCTTCTTTTTGGTTAGATAATTGTAGGCAATATGTCCCTCTTTGTTGCAAAAGCTACAAGTACTTTTGAGGAAATTTTATTTGAGACTTTAACAAATAAATTTTTTAGAGATTTTTATTTCAAAAATTGTTTGTATCCAATGCCTCCTTTATCAAAAACACATTTTTGATCATTGAGTATTAAATCAAAACTCGTCTTCGCTTGAGTGAATTTAAAAACAATATTTGTCAAGTCTTCAACATTTTCTTTCAAAGAACGATTTTCTTTATACAATGAATCATAATCATTTTCCTTTTTAGTTTCTAAAATTTTCTTCATTTCATTTTTTAATAACTTATGTTTCTTTTTAAGAATAGAATGACTAAGAGCGAGCTTTTCAAA
>CAIGRB010123644.1:14289-53097 GCA_903798255.1 Fraxinus quadrangulata | reverse complement strand
TCTTCCTGACCCATTGTAAACGAAACAAAAATCAAAATTTCTCTTATCAACACCCAAACCTTGAACTTTTTTTAAAATGAGTAATCACTTTTCACTAATGCGGTCCAATCTTTTATGACAGATTAGAGATTTATTAGAACCAGAACTTACAACTACTGAGCTAGGACCTTTTTTAGCCTACAAAGTGTAAATTACATTAACTTTAGGAGAGGATATAATAACTTTACCATCAAGATTTAGTTATGTAAAACCTTTATGAATTCTTATGTCATATTCTTCATCTAATCCAACTAAGGAAATTAGATTTCTTTGAAGCTCACGCACATATATGGTGTCATTCAATCAAGAACATGTGGAAAGCACAACCAGAATCAAGAACCCATTCTTTTGGATTTCTTTTGATTGTATTTACAAAAACAATTCCTTATATAATAAGCTCATTTTTTGGACACAACAACTGCAGAGCCATCATAATAGTTCTTGTCCTTCATATCAGATATTTTCTTAAAGTAATCTTCTGTGAATTGTTCAGTTTTTCCATGGTAATAGCAATTCTTGACTTGGTTCTTTGATTTCACTAGAATCTTATTTTTATCTTTAGATCTAAGATTCTGGGGTTTATTTTTCTTATAACAGTTTTAATTACACAAATTATTTCTCTTATTCTGTTTCAGCGTTTCTTTGATACGGAGCCCTTCACCAGTCTTAGAGTCTTTGAAATCAGATTTTAGTTTAAGTTCTCTATTTTTCAAAGCTGAGATAATGATATCAATGGTAAGGTCTTCTTTCCCATATTCCAAGTCATTTCTAATATCTCGATATTGTTTACTTAGTGAATTTAACAAAGCAACAACTTGTTGATCATCATATAACTTTTCATCGCAGACAAATCTTGAATCAGTTTTGTAAACTTATCAATGTTTTCTTCTAGGCTAGAGGAAGAGTCAATACTAAAGTTATAGAATTTTCTCAAGAGGTAGCATTTCTTGGGCGTAGTCTCAGTTAGGTAAAGTGCTCATAACTTAGTCTAAAGTGTTTAAGTTGTGGTAGTTTTACCAACTTTCCTAATCACACTGTCAGATAAGTGAAGAAAAATAGAGTTCCAAGCAACCTTATCCAATTTCTATCTCCTATAGGCATTAATCTCAGTAGCCCATGTACCATCAATGGCAGCAACACATCTTTGTTGTAATAATATAGCTCTCATTTTCTAGCATCAGAAACTAAAGTCCCTAGTACCATTCCAAATTTCAACTTCAAATTTTTGTGCAGTTGTCATATTAACAAATAAGATCACAATAACAAGATTATACAACACACATAGTATAAATGATTCAAGTAATGTGATAGAATTACAGAGTGTCAAAATATCAGGATAGTTAAAAAAATATCCAAGTGTTCTTATTATGCAAGTTGGACAATACTATAAGGCAAGTTATATAGCAATAGAATGATGATCAAAGTTGTCAAACAATTATCAATTATGAAAGTCATTTATCAGATTTAAGGAGTGATAATCTCTTAATCTACTACTCTCTCAGATTTCTAGATCCTTGTAGGAAATCTTGGACAAAGGAAAGTAATGATAGATTACTCACCTTAATAACCAAGACAAAATATGACCAACAAACAATTTGATAATATCAAGCAGAATAAGGGTTGAGAATTTTATACCAGAGTCCAAAATTTCAGAAAGATGGGTGGAGTGCAAGAATAACATAATTGAACCAAGAACTCCAATTAGTACAAGAAACCCCAACTCTAATAGGAACTCAGTACGAGTTTCAGGTATCACCACACTCAGTGGTGAGTCTGCAGAACCATCGCCAAAATCTAGTAGAGAAACATTAGATCTTTCAAAATTAGAAGCGAGTCAAAATATATTTTAGAGGATAAATAAATTTAGCTTAAAAACAGTAGAATACACAATAAGATTTCTCAGATCTAGCCCTAAAAGATACAAGATCTTAAAGAAATCCAACCAAAAGTTGAATGAAGGCGGATTAAACAAATACATTTTCAGAAAATAAAAACATTTAAGAAAATCTTAAGCAAATAGGATGGTTTTAGAACTAGGGTCTTCAAAAATTCAAACCCTAACCCTCTATCTTCCCAAAAAAAAAAGGCTATGGAGCTCTGATACCACTTTTTGGTCCCAAAATAGTTAAGCTAATAGATTTTAACAAAAAACATTTGCAAGAATATGAATCGCAAAAATAAAAACGCCAAGAACATAACGATTTGTCACCACTAGGGCCCCGTTGTTCAAGCAATAGGCCTAATCCACGTTGAACATCTACAAAGTAGATTATGCTCCACATTTACCAGAAACAACAAGAATATTACAAATGTATGAAAAAATCAGAGATTTCTTCACTCTATTTTTCTCTTGCATTCTATATTACAACAAACTATACTTCTTACATCTCAATATGTACACTAAATATAACCAAGAATCCTCCACACATAAGTACAGAGTCACGATGAAATACTGAAAATAGAGAGTAAACCCTAGAAAATACACATAACACTCTTCAAAGCCCACACCAAATGAATACACCTTTTTAAATTAAAAGATCACCAAATAATCACTCAAATCCAACAGTTAAGAAGTGGCCATGTGTAGGGCCAAATTTAAATCATTAAAGAGAGATAAATTCGCATTTATATACTTACACAAATACCTTTAAAATTATGGATGTTTTGAAAAATCATATAAAACGTTTTGAGGAAGTAAAAAATACTGTGTAAAATGAAAAGTGACACAATGTCACTTTTTTTAATAAAAATTGTCACTTTTTTACTTTTTAAAAAAATGTGACACAAACTCAAAAAAGTGACACACTCTCAAAAAATGATACGAACTCAAAAAAGTGACAAATACCAAAATAGCACCATCCATTTGTGCAGCGCCAGTAATCATGTTCTTAAAATAATCAGCACGTTCAGGCCAATTCACATGCTGATTATATTAGGAAAATATAACATATTATTTCATTCTTTTATTTTCTTAAAAAGTGACAAAAAGCTAAAAAATAGTGACAAAATTTTTAAAAAAATGACACAATTCATTTTTATAAAATTGACGAGTAACTTTGACATCCCTAAATGGTAATGCATAAACTTAAGTAAGTGACAGTGTGACACAATCTCACTTTTAAATAATAAAAAAAAAGTGATTTTGTTAGTAAAAAAAGTGATCAAAAACCCAAAAAAGTAATAGAAAATAGTGACAAACACTATAAAAGTGATCGAAACTCAAAAAAAAAATGTATCTTTTTTATCACATTTTAAAGTTAAGTGTCACTTTTTAATTAAAAGTGTTAAAAAGTTATGTTTCTTATTCAAAAAAGTGATTAAACCCCGATTACTTTTTTGAGTGAATTGTATCACTTTTTAATAAAAAGTTAAGTGTAATGTCATTTTTAATATCACTTTTTAATTTAAAAAAATAACATATAATATCACTTTCATTAAAAAGTGAAGTGAAATACAATGTCACTTTTATTATAAAGTGATATTTGTCACTAAAAAAGTGACAGAAATTTAAAAAAAAAAAAAGGTGAAAGAAAAAGTGACAAACCATTCATTCACAACTCTTCTTCTCACAAAATCTTACAAACAATCATAACCCACAACTTTCAGTTCCAAAATAAGATAAAATCACACAAACTTATCTTCTATACAATTATGCAAGAATTGAGTTATTGTCCACCAAGAACCACCAAAATCTTACCACAAATCTTAATATGAACTATACAATAAAAAGGAACATCATTCCCTCAATATATTTCACCAAGGAATCTCTCTAATACTCTCTATTTTTCTAATAGTTGAGGTTCATTTTGATTTTCTACTTTTATGAGTTTTGTGATATCTGCAATCACATAATTTTTCATTCACGATACTGCATTGTTTTGTTGCAAAAGATCTACATTTCCTTGAATTGCTGTACTTCAGTCTGATGCTCTTCTCCCTTCGCGACTTCCTCTGCCATTCTTCTCCATATTTGTCCCTGCATAATCCCTATCACGATACCCGTCCCTATCAGCTGAGTCACTTATAATGTCTGCTGTCATATTCTCTTTCCCTCTGCTTTCTCCGTTCTTCGGCTTCTTTCTGGCTAATCTTTCTTCTTCATTTGCCTTCTCCTTAGCTGCCAGTTAATTTCATCATATCAGTTTCTAAATGCTCAGAATATAGGTGGAATTTTTATTTAAGATTTTACTTCCTCAATAAGCAACAAAAAATTATGTATTCAGATAGAACTCGAAAGTCCCGGGCCATACCGTAACCCATGTGCTGCTTTCCAGTATCAAAAGACCGAGTTCTCTCTGCGGGAAGACAAGAAGAAATCGATGGATAATAGATCGAAAATTGAGATTTACAGTCAGATTTTGCTCGCATATGCAGATTTTTTCGACTTTGCCTCTAGAGATTTGGGGCTACGAATGGGGATTTCTACTGCGGAGGCAATTCTACCTATTAGAATTAGGGATTTCTATTGTGAAGGAATTAGTTTTGGGAAAATGAGGATATTACATTTATGGGGAAGAGAATAAGTGGGATTAGGTGGTTTGGGCTTATTGGCAGGTTGGGCTTTGATTTTACCAATTTAGGACGTAATTAATACTTCCTTAAAATATTTAATTAGTTTAAGGGTATTAATCAAAATACTGTTAAAAAAAAAAAGTATAGGACCTAATTTCCTTTTTTATCACAACTCGGAACCCCGTTCCAACTGCACAACATAAGACATAATGGCCCAATAACAATAAGGTAACCCAACATCAACATCTTGGAGTTAGGATTACTGAGATGCATTGGGTATTTTGAAGCTTGGTTTATGAAATTACTTGCCTCTATCTGTAGGTCCTTTATGATCAAACCATGTGTATTGATTGTCTCGATTGATTATTGATTCATTCACACCTTAAATTCGTTTATAGGAGTTCTTAAATTTAAACTCAGAAGAGGGATTTTTTTCTTTTTCATTTATCATTCACACCGTCTTGCATGGTTAGCGATCTCACGTCCATTGATCTATTGGCGCTGAGAAAGATATTGTTTAATGTGATTAATCTTCATTAAGTGAAACTGGACATTGTCTGAATTCAACATTTGTAGTGTTTTAAGACGTTTTATGTAGAAAAGATATAGATTCTTTTCACTAGTTTATCCCAAAAAGACGCCAGTAGAAAATTGGAAACTATTTGTTAGATTTTCAATCTTTCTTAGCTAATTTCATTCAAGTTGCTCAATAAATTTTCTCATTGCATTTTTCTCAATTTCTTGTGCAATTCTACTGTTGGTATATAAGAAAGATTCTGAGCTAAATTTGTGTTTATATCATATAATATTTATTTTTGCTATCAATTCTGTATTTTTATATATCTAAATCGTACAAAGATGGAAGGCTACATATAGTAGTAGGGTATGGTCTATATTCGGAGATTACAGCCACAATTTACTCTACAATCTCTCTAGTATACAACTCGCGTCGGCATTTCCTTCAAGTTGGTGCGTATAGATCTTTAATGCCCAATTTGTCAAGTGAGTTATGGAAGTTCTTGCTACAAATGGCTTTTGTCAACCAATGCTCAAACTTAGTAATTGAAAGTGGTTTTGTCATCATATCAATAAAATTATCCTTGGTATCAATCTTGATCACTACAATATCACCATGAGCAATTATATCACGCATAAAATGATACCTCACATCAAATGTGTTTAGTCTTCTCATGAATCATTTGATCCTTAGTGAGAAAGATAGCACTCTAACTATCATTATACACTGCAGAAATTTGCAAGCTTTCACTGATTTCACCAATAAATCTTCCCAACCACATAGACTCCTTGCATGCCTCTGTGATGCCCATGTACTCTACCTCTGTTGTAGATAAAGCTACTGTATTTTGTAAAGTAGCTTTCCAGCTAATAGCACAGCCTTCCAAGGTAAGCAAATACTCTATAAGTGATCTCCTCTTATCATGATTGCCTGCATAATCAGAATCCACATACCTAAAAACTTCATCTGCATTTCTAACAAAATGCAAGCAAGCATTAGAAGAGCGTATTAAGTATCTAGATATCCACTGCATTGTTTTCTATTGTTTATTGTCAGGATTTGTCATGTACATACTAACTCAACTGATTGTACGTATCAAATTTGGTATTGTACAAATCATAGCATACATAAGCGAACCAACTGCACTAGAATAAGGAACTCGATACATATAATCAATGTCTTCATCGACTGAAAACATAAGATAGATGATAATTTAAAGTGGAAGGCTAAATGGGTACTGATAGCCTTAGCATTTAGCGTATTGAACATTTGAAAAACTTTCTCAATGCGTCCCTTTTAACTCAAATACAATCTATCAGTCTTCCTATCTCTCAAAATTTTCATGCCAATAATCTTCCTTTCTGAAGCCAAGTCTTCCATCTCAAACTCCTCACAAAGTTCATCTTTCACTGTTGTGACATCTACTTTATCCTAGCTGTTATGAGTATATTATCAACATATAACAACAAATATGAGTAGTCCTAAATAAATCTAACATTTTATATCACTGCTTCGATGACCGCTTCAGTCCATATAAGGACTTATTCAACAATCTTACATAATTTTTTCTCTAGAAACTATGAAACTCTCTTATTATTGCATGTAAATGATCTCCTCAAATTCTCCATGCAAGAATATTATCTTGATATCTATGTGCTCAATCTCCAAGTCATTTTTAGTTATAACCTTAAGTAAAGCTCTATTTGAGCTATGTTTTACTACTGGTGAGAACACATTTGTAAAATCTACACCTGGAATCTTACTATAGCCCTTCATTACCAATCTAGACTTATACCTTGCATCTTCAATCCTTTCCTTCCTTTTGAACTTCTACTTGAAGGGAACAACCTTCTTATCCTTATGTAATTTCACCAAGTCCCAAATATTATTTTTATTTAATGATTCCATCTCCTCCTACATACCAATCAACCATCTGCCAGAATCACTACAACCGACTGCCTCCGATATGTAGCAGACTTTTCGGTGGAATCAATACTGTCAGCCACACTTAATGCATAAGCTATAAAATATGCTTCTCCATACTTTTGTGGAGATATAATATATCTACGAGGTCTATCCTTAGCAATTGAATATTAAGGTGTTGTTGGTGGTATAGGTAAAGTGTTACAATCTCTTAACTCTGAACTAGACTGATCTGAATTAGATTGTTCAGAAACCTCTGATTGTTCACTCGAACCAATTTCCGACTCCACCTTAGTTCAATGATTATGTTCTTCAATTTTACTTGAATCCCTACGAGGTGAACCATGAATCATAGCAAGTTCATCAAATAGCACATCCCTACTAACCACCACATTTCTTGTCTTAGGACACCACAATTTATATCCTTTCACACCTAGTTTATACATAATAAATATACACTTTCTAGACCTAGGTGATAAGTATAGTTTTTATACTTATTCGAAACTCTAAATTATGATATTTTATTGTCTTTTGAATAAAATTCTACCTAAATTATGTTAAATTTTATTTTGTAGGTAAAACTTTATGTTTAATGAAAAATTGAAGAAAAGAATGCAAAATGAGGAAAAATCAAAAAATTCATAGTACGAGGATTCGGAAGCAAACATTAAATTAATTGGGCCTCAATTTGGACTTTAAATTAGATACAAAATTTAACGAATTGAGATTAAATATAAAGACAAATAGAACATTGGGTTGAAATTTAGAAAAGAGGCCTATTTGCCTTGTTATATATATAGAAGAAGGGGGAGAGCGATAGCCATTGGAAAGAAAAAAAAAAAGAGGGTCAATAGTTTTTGAGAGAAATACTGAAAATTGAGGTTGAAATTGGAGAACACAAACAGAGTCTGCATCCATTATTGAAATTGATTTTATTTAGCATAGTGGGCAGCTTTTGTTGAAACAAAGGAAAATGTTGCAATATTTATTAATATATACACACGACACACAGGAGGAGGTGGAGAAAATGTGCAGCAAATTTATTATTAGATACACACGCAAGGGATATGCGGCTTTTGATTTAATAATACACACATTCACGCATTGGAAGAATCCGGCAGAAAGTGGTTAAATTGATTAATATCAATATATATTCACGCGTGGCCAGCAACAAGGTGGGAAAAACAAAAGCTGAATTCTGGGAAAAAAAAATGGCAATTTCAATTGGAATTAATCACGTTTCGTCAATTTTTTATATGTCTTTCCACTTTTATATGTTTAATTTTAATATTATGAGTGACTAAATACTTTTATTATTAGGATTGATAATGTAGTTTAATGTTTTTATTAAATGTTTAATTTCAAGATTTTCATACCACTTTGATAATTTTAATTAATTATTGTGTGTTTAATACTTTAATTGTTTGCGCAACAATAAATTGATTTAGGGATAATACTGAGACCGAGAGGTGATGTATAATTCTAGCTCGTGCAATAATTAACAGAGACATTATAAGAGATTGAGATATAATTATAAGTTATGCGATCTTTATTGAATTCCTATAGATAAATGCGTTCATATGTATGTGGATTTATATAGAGATATAATAAGTTCGGGTATATGAATAGGATTAGTGTTGTTTGAGAGAGATCACTAACTACATTTGGTTAATTAGATCTTTAGCATGTAAGAAAAGATTGTTGAATAAATTGGAATTAAATGTATGATAAATAACCTATGTGAAATCGGAAATCCTAACTATCCAATCACATAATCTTATCTCCAATTTTAATTTGAGCTTGTTATTTTATTTAATAGTTTGTTATTTTGTTTATTAGAATTTCACTTAGAAAACATAACTTGATTTGATCATTAGTTACTATTTTAATTTAAATTGAAACTAGATTAGTTCAAAAATGTATAGTAGATAGTAATGTATGTTGGACGATATTCGGACTTAATAAATCAACTTTATTACTTGTCACAATCCGTATACTTGCGAAATTTCACGAACAAGTTTTTAGCAGTGCTACTGGGGACTAGTTTATTTGCTTTAAAATTTTTAATTAATTTTAGTTTTGATTTAGATTTTTTTCGTTGTTCTTTTTTTTTTTTTTTTACTTTAGGGTTGTGTTTTTTATTTCATTTTCGTTGCAAGTGTCCTTGCGTACGAAAGTTCGAGAGTAGGTAATTTAGTACCCTTTGATTCAGAAATCGAACGCACTTTCAACCAGAGAATTAGGTAACAACAAGAGAACATCACGACAGAACAAAACAGCGAAGTGCAACTAGCACAAGTTGAACAATCAGTAGAGATTGATGAAGATGATTTGCCACTTGGACAATTCATCACACCACTTGTTGCACCAAATCAGTGAAGCATCGTTTATCATCCATTTGGCAACCAAATTTTCAATTGAGGACATACATCATTTTATTGTTCCAGAATGAAGTATCATTTTATGGGAAATCTCATAAGAATTCACACAATCATAACTCACACTTTTTGGATATCTATGAAAATTAAAATTTCCATGGAGTATCTGATGAAGTAATCAAGGTCAGAGTCTTTCCACATACACTCAGAGATGGAGCAAGAGAATGGCTGGATGACCTACCCGCTGGAAGCATTAGGACCTAGAATGATCTCATATAAAAATTCGTCACAAAATACTTTCCAACAGAATGAGTTAGAAAGTTTTCACGAAGTATAGGAAAGGTTTAAGAACTTGATCAGGAAGTGTCTTAATCACGGTATTAAGAAAAAATTACAAGTTCAGTACTTCTACACTAGCTTAAACCCAACATGTCTTATATTGGTGGATGTAGCTTCAAATAGATCTATAATATTAAAGTCACCTAATGAAGTTGAGGAATTATATGAAACGATGTCAACAAACAATACCTTATGGCCTTTCGAAAAATCAACACGTAAGAAGCACACACCTACATGAGGTAGATGTTTTCTCAGCATAATCAGCACAGATGTCAGCTTTGGAGAAGAGGGTTATAGATCACTTGACTACGAGAAATTCAGCAAAGGCAGTGCAAACAAAATATTTNTGAGGTAGATATTTTCTCAGCATAATCAGCACAGATGTCAGCTTTGGAGAAGAAGGTTATAGATCACTTGACTACAAGAAATTTAGCAAAAGCAGTGCAAATGAAATTTTTGATTTGCAGTATACATGGTGGAGCCCACAATAATGGAGAATGCCATATGGTATCTCAAGAGATAGAGGAAGTTTACTATGCACAAAATTATTAACTCCAACACAATAATGCATTCAGGAATACATATAACCCAGGTTGGCGTAATCATCCCAACTTCTCTTGCAGCAACAACCAAAGTAATCAACAGCAGCCTCCCTCTGGTTTTCAACAGCAAGAGAAAAAAATCATCTCTAGAAGATATTTTGGGTAAATTTATACAGAAAACTGACCAGTATATGGCAAAGACCGAAACAACTTTGTAAAATCATTTAGCAGCCATAAAGGGATTGGAAACTCAAATAGGTCAAGTGGCTTGTACTATTTTGGAAAGACCACAAGGAGACCTACCTAACAATACAGAAACTAATCCAAAGAAATAGGTGCAAACAATTACAACAAGAATTAGGGTACAACTACCTGAAATTACAGTAAAAAGACCAGTAGCAGAGATAAATAAAGTGCCTACTTTAGATGATGAGCAAGTGGAGGGATCTGAAAAGTTAACTGAGAAAAATTTAAAAGAGAATTCAGACACACCATATGCTAAAACGGTCTTTCCTATCAGAGAATATGTACCCCCAATCCATTTTCTCAGCAACTGCATAAACATAAATTGGATAAACAGTTCTCCAAGTTTATTGAAGTCTTTAAAAAGCTGCAAATCAACATTTCATTTGCGGATGCTCTAGCAAAAATGCACAGCTACGCAAAATTTATGAAGAAAATTCTCACTAACAAAAAGAAGCTGGAAAAATATGAGACAGTAATGCTAATTGAGGAATGAAGTGCACGTCTACAGAATAAATTGCCCTTAAGCTCAAAGATCCAGAGAGTTTTACTATATCTTGTAGCATATGAGATAAATATTTTGAACATGCTTTATGTAATCTTGGAGCAAGTATAAATTTAATGCCATTGTCTTTATACAGGAAACTAAGAATTGGGGAGGCTAAAACAACCACATTATCATTACAGATAGCTGACCGCTCTATAAAGCATCCAAGGGGGATTATTGAAGATGTCTTGGTGAAGGTTGACAAGTTCATTTACCTCGCAGATTTTATCATATTAGATATGAAAGAAGATCGAGATATTCCAATCATTTTAGGCAGACCTTTCCTAGCTACTGGAAGAGAATTAATTAACGTACATAAAGGAACATTGACACTACGGGTTAATGATGAGAATGTAAATTTCAACATCTATCAAGCAAAAAAACCTCTAAAAAAAGCTGACACTTGCGATACAATAAATCAGTCAAGCATTTATAAGTAATAGAGAAAAAATGTTTTATTCTATGACCTTCTAATGCAGCATATGACTAACAGTTATTTAGCATGGGATACATCTCTTACTGGTAAATATTCAGTAACCAACAAAGTAGTTGACTTTCTATTAGTTCATTAAGCCTATCGACCTGACAAAAATGAGAGCTATGTGGAAAAACTTGGGAAACCTCCAAACAATGTCAAACAAAAAGATGTTTTGAAGGCTATACCGGAGTTAAAGCCGTCCAATTCTATCTGTCACGCTATAGTGAAGAAGAATGCAAAGTCTAGGATAAAGTTTAGAAACATGAGAGACGTGCAACCTGAAGATCCAACGTAGACAATTTGGTTAAATCAAGCTAATGATGTTAAACAAGTGCTTCTTGGGAGACAACCCAAACTTTCTTCATTTTTATTTATTATATTTTTGCGTTTAGGATAGTTTAATTTATTTCAAGTTCATTTAGGATTCATCATCCATACCCTGTTTTCCCCTTAGGTCTTCGTTATGTTGATTTATTAGATACTAGAGTTAAGTAACACTTGTTCCAATTATTTGATTTTCATGCTTTATTTTATTTTTTAGGAACACGACATCGCGAAATATTTAAACCAATTTTGACCAAGGAACCAACAGAAGTAATAGGATTACAATTCATATCAGGGGAGTCTTTTCTTCACTTTTTTCCCCACCTCTTTATATGCGGATTTAAGATTTAAAACATTGAGGACAATGTCTAGTTTAAATTTGGGGGTAGAAAATATGAGTTTTCATTTTTTTTTTAATTTTTTTTGTGTGCTTTAATTTTTTTTAAAAAATTGAAAATTTTCAAAAAAATAAAAAAAAAATCTTTTTTTGTGCTTGTGTGAGTTAGTTGGCTTGGCTGACAATGAGAAATATATTGAATCATAAATTAATCTATGAATAGTGAATAAGGTGCACGCTTAGATTAATTTTTGCTTTTTCATGTGAAATTTGATATATATTGAACACATGAATTAAGTTAAACATTGTGTATGAATGAGTCGAATTCATAATTGGATAGGTTGAAATAGTGGACCACAGATGCTAAATCCAAAATCACAAAATTTTACATCTTGTACCGAATAAAGAATAGTTTGGGGGATTTCATTGTTGTGTGAAGATATTGAGATAAATGAGGATTCCATGTGTGAAAAAAATAATAAAAAAAAAATCATGTACGGATTGTCTAAGGTCAATAAGATGAAATTGGGTGAAATTCTAAAGTTGGAGGTTGTTTTTCTTAAATTGGTGATTACTAAGGGACATCGCACTAATCAAGGCATAAAAAGTATAGTTATTTTATTTGAAAATTTCTCTTCATAGCCTTTATGACTCGAGTAATTTAGCCTGCAAGGGTCTCTAAAATCCGGTGCCCTATGGTCGTCTGACTTGGGAGTCATCGGTTGAAAGTTTGTTACATAGGTCATTTAGAAAGTTTAAGAGTGAAAATACTTCAAATAAAGAAAAAAAGTTGAAAAAAAATTTAGAAAATCAGAAAAAGCAGGTGTATGAAACAGAAGACGCACAAAATGCCTTGATCATGTCTCAAACACTTATTTGGGAAATTTTGACTTTTGATAAGGGATTATTAGCTTAGTTAAGTCCTAGAGATTGAAGCAATCAAACTATGGAGAATCCTTGTTTATTGACATATTGACTAGCAATTAGTGAGATTTACATATACTTGAGAAGTGAGGATAATATAAAATTCAACCTTAATTCACACACTTGAAATGAGTGAAATCATAGGAGGTAGATATTTTGAACATGCTTTATGTGATCTTGGAGCAAGTATAAATTTAATGCCATTGTCTTTATACAAGAAACTAGGAATTGGGGAGGCTAAAATAACCACAGTATCATTGCAGCTAGCTGACTGCTCTATGAGGCATCCAAGGTGGATTATTGAAGATATCTTTGGGAAGGGCAGATTTTATCGTATTAGATTGGAAGAAGAGCGGGATATTCCAATCATTTTAGGCAGACCTTTCTTGGCTACTGGAAGAGCATTAATTGATATACACAAAGGAACATTGACACTTTGAGTTAATGATAAGAATGTAAATTTCAACATCTATCAAGCAAAGAAACTGCCAGAAAAAGCTGATATGCTCCAATTAGTTGAAGCATTTGTAGGTAATAAAGAAAAAAGGTATTTACTCTATGATCCTCTAGTGCATGACATGAATACCAGTTATTCAGTAAGAGATACATCTCTTACTGGTAAATACTCAGGAACCAATGAAGTAGTTGGATTCCTATTGGCTCATGAAGCTATCCACCTGTGGGAAAACCTTAGAAACCTCCAAAAAATGTCAAACCAAAAGAGGTTTTGAAGGCTATACCAAAGTTAAAGTCGTCCAAATCTATCTGCCATGCTATAGTTAAGAAGAATGAAAAGTAAAGGATAATGTTTAGAAACATGAGAGACGTGCCACCTGAAGATCCAACGTAGACAATTTGGTTAAATCAAGCTAATTACGTTAAAGAAGCGCTTCTTGGGAGGCAATCCAAGCTTTCTTCCTTTTTATTTATTATATTTTTGCATTCTAGAATAGTCTAATTTATTTTAAGTTCATTTAGGATTCATCATCCATACCCTATTTCCCCCTTAGGTCTTCATTATGTTGATTTATTATATATTAGAGCTAAGTGACACTTGTTCCAATTATTTGATTTTAATGCTTTATTTGATTTTTCAGGAAAATGTCGCGGAACATTTAAATCAATTTTGACCAAGGAGCCAACGGAAGTAATAGAAAAGCTAGCTGTTGAATTACATGTCATATCAGGGGAGTCTTTTCTTCACTTTCTTTCCCCACGCTTTTATATGCGGATTTAGAATTTAAGATATTGAGGATAATGTCTAGTTTAAGTTTTTGGGTGGAAAACACGAGTTTTCATTTTTTATGTGTTTTTGTGTGCTTTAATTTTAAAAAATTGAAAATTTCCAAAAAAATTTTAAAAAATTTCTTTTTTTGTGATCGTGTGAGTTAATTGGCATAGCTAGCAATAAAAAATATATTGAATCATAAATTGATCTATGAATGGTGAATAAATTGTACGCTTAGATTAATTTTTACTTTTTCGTGTGAAATTTGATATATATTGAGCACATGAATTAAGTTAAGTATTGTCTATTAATGAGTTGAATTCATAATTGGATATATTGAAATAGTGGAGCATAGATGCTAAACCCAAAATAACAAAATTTTACAACTTGTACCAAATTTAGAATAGTTTGGGGGATTTCACTGTTGTGTGAAGATATTGAGATAAATAAGGATTCCATGTATTAAAAAAATAAAAAATAAATAAAATCATGTGTAGATTGTCTAAGGTCAATATGATGAAACTGTGTGAAAATCTAAAGTTAGAAGTTGTTTTTATTAAATTGGTGTTTAATGGGGGACATTGCACTAATCAAGGTATAAAAAATAATTATTATTTTATTTGAAAATTTCTCTTCATAGCGTTTATGAGTTGAGCAATTAAGCCTGCAAGGGTCTCTAAAACATGGTACCCTATGGTCATCCAACTTGGGAGTTATCGATCGAAAGTTTGTTACATGGAATATTTAGAAAGTTTAAGGGTGAGAATGTTTCAAATAAAGAAAAAAATTGAATTTTTTTTTTAGAAAAACAGAAAAAGCAAGTATATGAAACATAAGACGCACCAAATGCCTTGGTTATGTCTCGAACACTTATTTGAGAAAATTTGACTTTTGATAAGAGATTATTAGCTTAGTTAAATCCTAGAGATTGAAGCAATCAAACTATGAGGAATCCTTGTTTATTGACATATTGACTAGCAATTAGTGAGACTTACCTATACTAGAGAGGTGGGGATAATATAAAATTCAACATTAGTTCACACACTTGAAAAGAGCGTAAAGAATAAGTTTGGGGTGTGTGAATCTTACTAGTGATGACATAATCTATTTGACCATTGAGGACCGGGAATTGAAACAACTCATAAATTCATAATACGATGCTTAATTCTGCGCGCGCACACACACATACACACGTCGATTTTACATTGGAAAAGTAGATTTTAATTTCCGTGTTGTGATTTTGAAGCTTTGATTATATTTAATATTATGATTTCAATCTTGAGATAAAAAAGTGAGGTTATCTAACTAATTATTTTTACTTTTCTTGATTAACTGGCCACCAATTAGGTAATTAGCATTGTGTGTTTGTTAGGTTTTAGATTTATTTGAAGACAAACAAAGAGTCAAGTTTGGGGTGTGATAGTGTAGTTTTTATACTTATTCGAAACTCTAAATTATAATATTTTATTGTTAAAAATTTTACCTAATTTATGTTAAATTGTATTTTGTAGGTAAAATTTTATGTTTAATGAAGAATTGAAGAAAATAATGCAAAATGTGGAAAAATGAAAAAATTCATAGTACGAGAACTCGGAAGCAAGCATTAAATTAGTTGGGCCTCAATTTAGATTTTTAATTAGATACAAAATTTGGTGACTTGAGATTAAATATAAAGAAAAATCGAACATTGGACTGAAATTTTAGAAAAGAGGCCAGTTTGCCTTGTTAAATATATATATAGAAGAAGGGAGAGAACAGCAGCCATTGGAAAGAAAAAAAGAGTGGGTCGGTAGTTTTTGAGTAAAATACTGAAAATTGAGGTTGAAATTGGAGAACACAAAGAGAGCCAGCAACCATTATTGAAATTGATTTTATTCAGGATAGTGGGCAGCTTCTGTTGAAACAAAGGAAAAGGCTGCAATATTTATTAAAGAAGAAGTAGAAACTACTATATCCCCTAAGAACCCTGTAAAATGTACAACTGTGTAAAGCTTTTATGTCCATTCATGACAACAAGAGCACCCCAGCTCACCTTCAAAACTCTACATTTACCAGTATCTATAACCATTTGTTTCAAGTGCACTTAAAGATTTTAGATTCCACTTTAGTTCTTGAAAGTGCCTTACATCTATAAGTGTTCTAATAGCTCTATCGATCATTTTGATTATGACTGTACCAACTCCGGCAATTTTACGAGGCTTGTTGTTTCCCATTATCACTACACCTCTCAAAACTCCTTCATATGTTGTAAACCTGTCACCCATTGGAATACATATGGAAAGTAAATGCCAAGTTAAGAACCCAATCCCCACAAGGTTTGAAACCTACGTCAGAAATCACAAGAAGTTTTCATTCACTTTGTCCATTTCCACAACATCAGCCCCCACTATATTTTTAGGTTACTTTCTTTTATCAGTAGCACCAGCAACATTATTTCCATTTTTCAAAGAATAGCAATCAGGCCTGATATACCCCTTCTTTTTACAATAGTATTTTTCTGTTCGTCTAGATTTCGATCTACACTTCATATTTCTAACAAGATTCCTATCTTGATTTCTCCTACAGACAACCGGGCTTTCAATCTGACTTCTAGATTTTCCAGCAAGATGTTTCATATTCTCTTTAGATTTTAAAGTATCATAGACTTCTTTCACAGTGAGAGTATCCCAATTATAGTCATATATCATGGCGACAACACACACAACAACATTAGCACCTAGTCCACCTCATCATACTTAACTTCCATTATCTCCAAATCAGCTACTATATCTTTGAACATAGTTAACTGACCATCCAATGATGCACCTTCGAACTTTCAGTGAGAATACAAATGTTGTTTCAAGTATAACTTACTAGTCATGCTCTTTGTCATACAAACTTGAACCACAATATAGTGGCACTTATCTCCTTTAGAACATTCTGAAGATTTTGATTTGATAGATGTACATGAATTTAAGATTGGACTCTTCGATCCCTACACTGGTTTTTATCCCGCTTCCAGGTTGAAGGCATTTTATCAGAGCTAAGCAAGGCTTCATCCAAATACACCTGAGCAAGAACCACTCCCATCTTCACTTGCCATAAAGTATATCTCAAGTTTAAATCCAATAATGGAATATCATATTTCATCGTTACCATTCGAAAAATCAACATGTCTCTAACACCAATTTGTTGTGAATTGATCATAAGATAATGACAATAATAAAATAAATCAAGAACAAAAGAAGAGCACCAAGATTTATGTGCATACCCAAAATGGGAAAAAACAACAGGTAGACGGGGAGAATTTCACTATAATCAATAATGAATGTGAATACAATAAGATCTCAATGCTTAATCAATAATGAATGTGTTTACAATAAGATCTCAATGCTCTTAATTGTGATCTAAAGCTTTCAAGATGTTGTATTAATCTTATGACCTCAATTCAGGTCGTGGAGAATTTATATGCCCTAAATTCCAAGTTGTAGGCGAATAGAAGTTCTGAAAATGTGTTAAAATGCGAAACAGGTCTTGGCCGAATAATCCTATCGTTCGTGCTCTAAACTAGCAACAGGCAAGCTGCAGCCTAACCACTAGAGCACCATGCTAGCGAATAGTTTTGAGAGAAAATACGACGATGCCACTTGAGCAGCTAGCTAGTGCAAAAATATGACAAAGAATCCTAGACTCATCCAATGATCCAAATCCCCTTTTTCAATCAAAACTCCAATCCCAATGTAATTTTGATCCCTTCAAGGCCAATTCAACTAAAACTCCAATTTCCCAATAGAATTTAGATCACATTACAACAAAATATTATAATTAAAATTAAGGTTCAAAACTAGATTACATTCATTCGTCCCAACTAACCATTTAGTTAAATATCATTAGAGAATAAAAAGAAAAGAAAATATTGGAGTATATCGTCGGGTTAATGTGAAGGAAAAATGAGGATAAGTTGACAATCTTGCACCAAGAATCTTCTTTTCGATAGCCAAGAACTTCCAAACCTAGTTACTTGATTTTTGCCTTCATTATGCTCTCATTTTTCTCCCTATTTTCTCCCTATTTTTCTAGCTCAATAATCTCTCAATAATTACACAAATCACCTAACCAATCATTTATTGGCCATATATGGAAGTTCAAACACAATAATAAATGCACAAGAATATAAGTGATTTCAACATTAAATAATTAACTTTGGCATTAATGAAACTAGGTCAAGCTATATCATAAGCCCAACATTCAACACTTAGCTCATGTTGGAACAAAGACACAAAATAGAAATAGTGTAAAAATTAATAATAAAATCAAGAAAATAAAGGTTAAATACAAGAAAGCGATAAAACCCGTCCCTTGAATGGATTCCTTAAGCAATGAGATAGTTCAATATTGATCATTCCTTTAAAATCACACACCTTGATTGGTCCTTTTTTATCTAGTCTAGAGTTTGATTGTTGAAGAGTGAATCCAAAGAGAATGGATGAAAAATGCTTTTAAAAAAACCCCAAAACCGTCCCAGTAAAATTACTGCAAAAGCCATTGAATTTCTCGAATAAATGAAATCAGTTATAGCCGAAACTGAATGATGCGCGCACACAGTTTACCCTGGCGTTGGTGTGCCGTTAAAACAAAATGCTATTCAAGTTATTGGTGAGTCATGCCCACACGCACCGTGTAATGCCGAGCGCGCTCTGACTTTTCTACATTTTCTTTTTGCGGCTTCAGTTATGTACTATTTTCATCAAATTATGTTTATTTTTTTGTTATACTAGAATCTTTTATACTTCAGTATAGATTTGATTATATTCGGCGATATCTGTGCTTTGACACTGGAGTTCAGAATGAGTTGAACAAGATTTGATTTTTTTTGGAATGCAGGGATCACTATTACTAGTGTCGATGATCATACCTAGTTCCTTTACTTAGAGTTGAGGATTCTAGACTAGTGCATCCCATCTATCTCACTCCCATCTATAGGGGTTGCATTGGTGAAATTGCCTTATATGAGGACAGTCATAATTTGATGATGTTAGATGTTGTTCTGCAAAGGGTCACTAATATGACAACATTCAGATATGTCAAGAATCATATGAAGGTTGTGAATAATCAATAGATGATTTGTCACTCTTAGATAATACAAAATTATGATCTACATTTCATTTAGTTAAGTTGATAACGAAATCCTTGGTCAAAGTATTCTCATAAATCGAAAAAGAGTTTTCAACTTACATTGACTTAATAATGGGATGAAAGATATGATTGATAATTGAGATTGACACATATCCATATCTCGTAATTGATCAGATCATATTGACGAAATGATTAGAGTTTCACGGTAAACGAACAAACTTGGTTATGTTATACCACATGACATTTCCGATCGCATGTATTGCCCTGACACATTGTTAGATATTAATCTGAGACGACATTTTTGAATTGGTGATAAGTTAAAATAGTTATCTTAATTTATCGATTTTGATTAGATCAAAATAATAATTCATGCCATTAGGCATCATGATCGTGAACCTAGAGAGTCATATACAAAATGGGAACTAGAAAAATGAGCCAATTAATTAATTAAGTGTTGGACAATTAATTAATTAGATTGCTTGATACTATACTCGAATTAATTAATTCATTGGATTACTTAAATATTTGACCCAATTAATTTTAAGAGACAGACTAAGCCCACTGGACTTTTTTTAATAGACTGTTAGGGTTTGAAAATTCATAGTACAATATAATTACATTCTTGCTGGCACAATAAAAGAAAAACCTTAGTTCTCTTAATCTTGTTCCCTATGTGAATTTCAATTAGACGCTGGACAATTAGACGACTGTGGATTGCAAATCGGATCTGTTTTTCAAGAAATTCATCAAAATGTATAATTTTCTATCACAATTTCCATTTAAACACAAATAAAATCTTTGGTGAGAATTGAAATCTGTTTTATTTTCCGTTGTGCATGACTAATTAATTTCTCAACAATGATATCAAAGATGACTTTTTCTTTGTTAGAAACTGTTTTATTTGTTAGAACACTCAAAAGTTGACTATTCATATTTTTATTGAATCTAACAATTTAGCAAAACATTTTTCATCTTCAAAAATCTGTTTTTGAAAAGAAAATCAAATTTGGGTCAAAACTCGGATCTGAAAGTAGGTGGCGGTGAACACTGGCGGCAATGCACAGCAACCTCGCACAGCGTCCAGGGACACCACACGATGACTTCCTAATGCATTCATCGGACCATGAGCACATGTTGCTTTATCGTGGGAAGGTGAAGAGATTTCCTCTATGGTTTGCGAATCGGGTTGGGTGAATTTTAAGGATGGGGAGGCCTCTTATGCAATTTTTAAAGTTGCTAGCCCCTGTCTACAATATTATAAAAGGGGTGGTCAATTTGTTATTTTAAAAGGAGGGTCTGTTCCACAATTTATGAAATTTGGAGTATCTATTTGTACTTTTAAAACAGGGGTCGGATTGCAATTTTCAAAAAGGGGTTTAAATATATAATTTTGAAAAAGGTTTTAAATTAGATTTTAAAAGGGTTTTACCTTAAAATTTCAATTCTAACCCACTTAAAATCTTATTTCAAATTGACGATTTTTTATATTTTTGTTGAAATTAGATTTTAACTTAAATACTAAACTTTAACCATACATCAAGTTTTATTTTATTTGGGAGTTTTATCCTAAATTAAAATGTTGATTCAATTAATTAGAATTTGACTTTAATTTGATATTTAATTAAAATTTGATTTTAATTAAGTAAGTTTGCCGTAAAATATTGGAATTAGAGTTGGACTCCGATTTGGTATTTAAATAAAATTTAATTTTAGTTAAATTAGTTCGTCCCATAATTTGGGAGTTAAGATTGGACTCTAATTTGATATTTTATTAAAATTTGATTTTAATTAAATAAATTCGCTAATTAAATGAATTGATTAATATGATTAATTAATTATTTAATTATTCCGATCCATTTATCGAAATCAATTTAGAGGGTTTTTATTGCTAGATTCTTTACACAGGCTTGCATTTAATATTAGATATTATATAAGAATACATTTATTTGATAAATTTTTATTTAGTGGATGATTATGGATTCGACACTGTGAAATATTTGATATTTGTAAATGATAGGTTCGATTTAACTAAAGTTTATCTTTTGTCGAGTACATTCAAGGACATAAATTCTAGAGGCGTGCTAAGTTAATACATAAAATGTGTAAAAACAATGAGTTGTCAGTTGAATGATCTATGAGTTGTATGGAGATACAATTGAATAATAGTATCTACCCAAATATTTTATCAAGCTTTGTTGAATACACTCAAGATCTTAATATAAAATATGGGATTGTAGCCCACTGGGAATCAAATATGAATTCTATTAATTTATGTATGATTGTTATAAATTTATTTTAAAAAGTGAGAGCATATTTAATTTAATTGAAGTCCATATTAAATTTATGCCATGCATTTTAATACATATTAATTTTTTACTTTTTGTCATTTACCTTTTTTGAATCATGAGTAATTATATGAATTTGAGAGGCATACGAATGCCAACAAACTGATCGGGCCAAATTTTCTCGATTGGCACCACATTTGAGAATTGTTCTTAAGCATGAGAAAATTGGTTGTCTTTTAGTAACCCTTTCCAAAAACACCTATTGATGACTCAACTGAGGAAAATGTAGCTGCTTACAATAAACACAACGATGATGATAATACTATAGCATGTGTGATACTTACAGTTATATCACCTGAGTTGCAAAAGCAACATGAGGGTATGGACGCTTATACTTTGATTTTTCATCTCAAGGAGTTGTATGATGAACAATAATGTGTGGAAAAATATGAGACTTCCAAGCAACTGTACCAGTCTAAAATGGTGCTCATGTACTGAAAATGATTGACTTTATCGAGAAGTTAGCTCAATTTGGTTCAATAATAGACCATGAACTAAGTGTTGACTTAGTTCTGCAATCTCTACTGGAGAGTTATTCATGGTTCATCATGAATTTCAATATGAATAAGCTCGAGTGCACACTCACTGAGTTACTGAATATGCTTAAGACTGTTGAGCTCAACGTTAAAGTTAGTAGTGGGATGTCTTAACCATTCAATCCTCCAAGGGCACTAAGAGGAAGAATAACTGAAGTTTTAAGAAATCATCCTAGAAAGTTAAAAGCAATAACAAAATAATCAAAGCAAATAAGGATAATACCAAATCTGATGACCCGTGCTATCACAGTGGAGTGAAAGGTCATTTGAAAAGGAACTACAAGGCTTACCTCACAAGCTTGAAGGGAAAAAAGTCTTCTGAAACTTCAACTTCAGGTATACTTGTTATCGAGGTTAATATGTCTACTTCATTATCTTTTTGGGTATTATATACCGAATATGGATCTCATATTTCTATAAATATGCAAGGACTAAAGAAAAGTAGACTACTTCAAAAAAAAAGAAGTTGACTTGCGCGTGGGGCATTGAGCAAGAAATGTTGCATTAGCTGTAGGACCATACTTCTTTCCATTGCCTTCGGACATAGTATTAGAATTAAAAAATTTTTATTTTGTTCTCGCCATTACTAAAAACATTATTTTTATTTTATGTTTGGTCATGAATGGTTTTTCAATTAATGTTAAGTATAATCGTTGTTACTTTTATCAAGATGAGATCTTTTATGGTTTTGGTGTATTACAAAATGACATTTACATTCTTGATACTCAGTCATCTATTATGAGTATAGAATATAAAAGGTGTAAAAGTGATGATCTAAATAATACCTATCTTTGACATTGCAGTCTAGATCTTATAAATGAGAAACACATTTCCAAGTTACTTAGAGAAGGATACTTGGGGTCAACTGATTTTGATCATTTGATAAATGCCAATCATGCATATTAGGTAAGATGACCAAATTTTCTTTTACTCGAAAATGAGAAAGAGCTGCACAATTATTGGGCCTAATACATACTAACTATGTGAACCCTTGTCAATCACCACTAGAGGTGATTTCTTTTACATCGTCATATATACTAATGATAATTCTAGATATGTTTATGTATATCTGATGAAGTTCAAGCATGAAACACTTGAGAAGTTCAAGAAATTCAAGCTTGAAGTAGAGAAACAAATAGATAAACATATTCTCACACTAAGATTAGATCGAGGTGGAGAATATTTAAAATGAGAATTTTTAGATTATCTAAAAGAGGATGAACTTCTCTCGTAGTGGACTCTTTCACATACACCGTAACATAATGGTGTATCTGAAAGGAGGTATCCCGAACTACTAGTTATAATGCGATTAATAACGAGACATGCAAACCTCCCAAAATCGTATTGGAGTCATATAGTAATTGCCGCGTGCTATACACTAAATTGGTTGAAAAATAAAAATCTATATGAGTTATGGAAATGCAGAAGGTCCAAGATGTCTCATATTAAAGTTTGAGTTTGTGACGCTTATTTGAAGCACACTAAATCGGATAAGCTTGAAGCTAAATCTGATAAATGCATATTTGTGGGATATTTAAAAGAGATAATCGCATATCAATTTTATAATCACATTGAGAAGAAATTCTTCATCTCGAGACGTATCGCCTTCCTAGAAAAATAATTCATTCTAGGGAAGGACAGTGGGAGCAAAATAGAACTTGAAGGAGTTCAAAAGTCAGCATATATAGTTGTTCACGTAGATGAACCTGAGTTTAATTTTACACCTACTTGAGGGACATACTTTTGATTAGGAAATAGAGTTTTCTAAGAATATGTCAACTCGTGTAAATCTTATAGGATGATTCGACCTCCAAGTGTTGCGAACCCACGTAGCAATTGAAGCTACAAAACCCATACAAGATTGATTCAATCTCAAGAAAGCCAATAATCAATATTTAAGCTTAATTCAAAAATATTAAACCAATGAATCAATACAATTGCTGACAATATGTTGACCCCATGATTACAAGACTAAAATATCTCACTGAGTTTGTTTGAACGCCACAAGAAATAATAAGCACCCTAACAAAATTAACTATATTCTTTTTTCCTTTGGTTTATTTTTTCCATTGGTTTGTCATCGAACAATGATTCTAAATGGATAGTTATTGTTTAAATAGTCATTAAGTGGATAATATTTTAAAATTATGAGATAATTGTTAAGTATTTTGTGTTGGCGATTCTGTGGACAAAATGACTAAGTTTTAACGTGTTGTAAAAGTCAAGGACCTAGGATGCAATTTGTACAAGTTGGATTATGAGGTTTAGGGTTCGAGGATAAAAAGAGGAGAAACACGACGACGCATTTTCGCTAGCCTATCGCCTGGACACTGCTCGAACGACAAAAACAGAATGTCTGTCGTCTGCCTATCGCTGAGCTCTCGCTCAAGCGACAGTTTGTCGTTCGCCTATCGCCTTTTTTCGCTCGAGCGACAGGTCGATTCTAAAAATCCTAAGTTGACATTTTGAAGTATTTTTTTCAGGCCCATTCAACCTTATTACCCTCTCCTATAAATATCAAGCCATTGGACGAAATTGGTGTGGTTGATTATTATTCTTTTGCCTCATAACATTCTTTAGAGTTCAAAGAACACATTCCTTCTTTGGGCTTAATTATTTTGATTCTTGAGATTATTTAACCACACTTTGGGAAAACATCAAATTGAAGATTCCAAAATACCTACTTCCTAAATATCCTTAGGAAGGTACTTTCTCAGTTGAACTTCAGATGTTGCTAAAGGTTGAGAGAGGTTGGCCTATACGCGTAGGAAGAAGAATAGGACTAGGTGATTCCTGTGTATCCACTTGGAAGAGATGTGTGTAGAAGATTGTAAGTCTGAACTTCACAGGGGATCTTGGAAGCTACAGGAGGTAGATCGAGAGATCTAGCAGGTTGGCTAGATAGTATCTATGATAGCAGATCGTGAGTCTGGAACGAGCAGCAGATCTTGGAATTGCAGAATTTACAACAGCTAGTGGAACTAGTTTTGAATTGAACAATAGAGGTAACCGGCTTGATCTCGAAGTTTTTACCCAGTTGAGATTTCCCCGTCATCATATCGGTGTTTGTTATTTATTGTTTTTTTATTACTGTGGTATTCAAATATAG
The DNA here is from genome assembly GCA_903798255.1 of Fraxinus quadrangulata. NCBI lineage: Eukaryota > Viridiplantae > Streptophyta > Magnoliopsida > Lamiales > Oleaceae > Fraxinus > Fraxinus quadrangulata. Next base: position 27,661 of record CAIGRB010123644.1, on the reverse strand, counting down.
GATAATCGGATTGTATGCTTAATCATCTATAGATAATTAATTCGTGATTTGTTGCTAATTAATTATAAATTTTTAATCCAATATTTACACATATTCACCCCCCTCTAGGCATAGTTTGGGTTGAACTTCGTAGTTTCAATTAGTATCATAGCCTAAATTCGTTCCTTGACCCCATATTATCTAGATGAGTAGTTCATTATCCGTTCCGCCTTATTTTAATGGCAGTAATTATACCAACTAGAAGGTTAGGATGAGAGCCTATTTGAAATCTATGGATGAGTGTATATGGTTGAGTGTTGTTATGGTTGGACTGCCCTATTTCTAAGGTTAATAATGAAAATGAACTTAAATGAATGTAACTGGAACAACAAACCCTTACACGCCTTATTTATGGTGATATCCCGGGAAGAGTTTAGGAGAGTGTCTATGTGTGAGGTAGCCAAAGAGGTTTGAGATATTCTACAAACCACACATGAGGAAACTCAGGATGTTAAGAACTCTAAGTTATAGATGTTGACCACAAGGTTTGAAGAAACAGTGATGGAAGAGGATGAGAGATTTGATGAATTTTATGCAAGCTTAAACGACATAGTGAATTCTAGTTTCAACCTAAGTGAGAAAATCTCGGAGTCTAATATTGTAAGCAAAATTCTTAAATCGTCACCTGAAAGGTTTAAGCCTAAAGTCACAGCAATAGAGGAGAGCAAGGACTTGGATTCAATTAGATTGAAGACTTGGTTGGATATCTCCAGACTTATGAGTTCAAATTTGATAAATCCACAAACGATAAGTTTTTTACCTTAAACACTGTAAGGAAGAGTCAAAGGGAGTCCTCATATTCAGATTCTTCTAAGAGAAGTTAGCATACTTTGCTAAAAAATTCCGAAAAATGTTTAGGAATAAACAAAAATCTCAAGAGAAGCATAGAAGTTGTCTAAGTGAGTCTATGAAGAGTTCTAAACCTATTAGATGTCATAATTGTCGAGGTTTTGGCCACGTTATGAGTAAGTGCTCTAGTAGTAAGAGAAATTTGGATAAGGCTATGAATGCTACTCTCACTGATGGCAAGTCTAACTCGGATAATCAGAGTGAGAAATCAACTCGAGAAGAAAGTGGAAAATATATTGCCTTTACTATGAGAATTAAGAATAGATCTGATAAGGGGAGTGAGAAAGTTGAGAACGTATGGTGAGGATTCTGATAGTGAGGAAAATTTTGATAGTGAGAGAGATATCCATGAGGCATATGATAAGATGTATGAGAAAAGTTTTAAGATTCTGACTAAAAATAATGTCTTAAGTATAAGAGTCACGGAACTTGAGTCGGAAAATGAGAAACACTTAGCTTACATCCAGGAGCCTACCTTAACCTTGAGTAGGTTGAAATCCATGAATGAATCTTTAGATACTCAGATTAGGAATCTCATTGGTAAGCTAGAAAAATCCTCTAGGAGAGCTAATGAGCGGACCGTTGAAAAGGAAACCTTAGAAATCTGGTTAAAGATCTTATAAGCGATCTAGAGTATTCTAAGTCTCAACTTTTTGCCTTTTCTAGTGGTTCTATAAAGCTAGATAATATTCTAGGAATGGGTAAGTCTGCTGGTAATAAGGAAGGCTAGGATTTAATGAAAATGATCTTAATGTTGCTAGTACGTCCATGACCATATTTGTCCTTAGTTCTGACTAGCTTAAAAATGTGCCTAACCTTGAACCTAAAACTAAGGGATTTGTAGGACAAAGACCTACTCGACAGCTTAGGATATGCCAACCTAGGAATATATATCAATGATCACGTATCTCTGGTCCTAGATTTTTCCCTAATTGTTTTTATTACGGTGAGTTAGGATACATAAAGCCTATATGTCGTCATTTTCTGAACAAAAATAGAAATCAGAACTTAAATAGAACTAAGAATCAGGATTATATTAGTCAGATTGACTTCCTTACTAATCAGGTAAGTAAATTGACCAAGATAATGACACAGATGATTTAAATATTCCTATCACTAAGCAAGTTTGGATGAAGAAAAGTGATCTGAAATTTTTTGAAATGGCTCACGGCGCTCTTAAAGGTAAGAGCATTTACCTAACTAATTAGGTATTTTTGGTGTATGCTCGTACTTTATCATTGTGTGATATTTATTTATNTTAAAGGTAAGAGCATTTGCATACCTAACTGATTATATATTTTTGGTACAGCATGATAGATAACATTATTGAACTTGTATATTGTGATCATGTATGAGTATAATTAATGAGCTATAACATAGTTTTCATCGTTTGATTAGGTTATTTATGGAGTACTTAGTATATGTGTCTTTATGTATCATTTGTACTGTACACACTATGATATTGTTAGTGGGATTCTACCGTATGCTTGAGATTTGGGATGGCAGTCGCATATTAGTAATGTGACTTTAAACATGAATTGACCGTATGTATTAGATCTAAACTCAAGTTTATCCGTAGTAGTTTAAAAAAATTAAATATAGAATAAAAAAAGAGAGCTCAATATCTTATGTTCTTCTTTGGAGCCTATTTGACTCGAGCAATTAAACATGTGGAGTTTCTCATAACATGTTGTCTATGGTCAACTGATTTGGGTTAATCGTCCTAAAGCTCATTACAGGGGTCATTTTAGTCACTTAATGAAGATGAGACTGCACTTAAAATGTGAAAAATAATTATGAGCTTAAAATATGAAAAATATATATGCAAAAATTCAAGGGGAGAAAAGAAAATATCAATCCAAAATGAGCTTTTATTTAAAGGTTCTAATGTGCTTTAAATTATTTGATTTTCATAAGTAGAGGAATACACTTATTGAAGAGATTTTTAACATGTACTTTCTCACAAAATTAAGGTTTGGAGTCGTGCTTACAAAGGATTAGTGACATTTTACACACATGAGTCACTTATATAATTTACTCCATGATAACTTGAACTGAATAAATGGAAAGGTTTACTATACGTTGATTATACTTATACATGCTAACAACTATATTTTTTATGTTAATGTTAAAAGTTTTTTTTCATCCCTTCGTCATTTGTGACAAAAAGGTGGAGAGAGTATTTACAAAGAAGGACCAAATGCATTGACATTTACATTTTATGTCTAGGGGTAGTTGGGGAGAGACATAGATACATTTTGCATACTACATAAATATGGTTAGAGTTTGCAACAAGGGAGATTAATTGATTTCATTGCATAATAATTGGCTGGTTGAGTTTTTGATGTTTTTGTGATGCTAATGCTTTGTTGGTGTTTGGATAACATTAGTATTATGTCTCTATCTAGCTAGTGTTGGTATCATATGTTTAAAGATTTCATTATGTCTTGATTACGTGTTTTTACATCGGGTACTGAGTTGTGAATTTCAAGAAACATGTTTAACAAGAAATGCAAAAGACATCAGTTTGATGAAGTTTAGGTAGTTTACATTTTGTTTTTAGCTTTCCTTGACTTATTGTTTAATTTTGTCACAGAATGTCATATGAGGAGTTTGTTAGGTTTTTAGTATTGGCGATTTTGTGGACAAAATGACTAAGTTGTAACGTGTTGTAAAAGTGAAGGACCTAGGGTGTAATTTGTACAAAGTGGATTATGAGGTCTAGGGTCCGAGTATGAAAAGAGGAAAAACAAAAACAGAATGTCTGTCACCTGGACACTACTCGAGCAACAAAAATAGAATGTATGTCGTCTGCCTATCGCTAAGCTCTCGCTCGAGCGACATGTCGATCCGAAAAACTCTAAGTTGATGTTTTGAAGTATCCAGTCAATTCAATCTAATTACCCTCTCCTATAAATACCAAGCCATTGGACAAAATTGGTGTGGTTGATTATTATTCCTTTGCCTCATAACATTCTTTAGAGATCCAAGAACACATTCTTCCTTTGAGTTTAATTATTTTGATTCCTGAGATTATTCAACCACACATTGGGAAAATATCAAATTGAAAAATTCAAAACACATACTTTCTTAAGAAGATACTTTTTTAGTTGAATTTCAAAGGTTGCTGGAGGTTGAGAAACGTTGGACTACAAGCCCAGGTGACTCTTGGGTATCCACTTGGAAGAGACGTGCATAGAAGATGGTGAGTCTGAAATTCATAATAGATCTTGGAAGTTACAGGAGGTAGATTGGGAGATCTAGTAGGTTGGCTAAATAGTATCTACATTAGCAGATCGTGAGTCTGGAACGAGCAGTAGATCTTGGAGTTGCAGGGTTTACAATATCTAGTGAAACTAGTTTGAAATTGAAGTGTAACACACATTGTCTATAGTGGATGTAACTGGCTTGGTCTCGAAATATTTACACAGTTAGAGGTTTTTCGTCATCATATCGGTGTTTGTTATTTATTGCTTTCTTTATTATTGTAGTATTCAAACATATGATAATCGGATTGTATGCTTAATTATTTAGAAATAATTAATTAGTGACTTGTTGCTGATTAATTATAAATTTTTAATTCCGCATTTACACCTATTCCCTCCCCCCCTCCCCAGGTGTAGTTTGGATTGAACTTTGTATTTTCAATAATTATTAATGACTATTTAGTCTTATCAAGATACTTAGATTCTCTACAAGATATATTTTATTAAGATTCCAACTTCCATCGAAACCCTATATATATTGGTCATTATTATAATGAATATTAATAAACACTTAAATTTTGATTCTCTATTTTTCTCTTTTATTCACTCATTTTATTATTGTCTTTCTATAGTTTTATAACAATAATATCTCACTAACCTTAATTATAACAACAAATTAAGAGCTTGTTTGATGCTCATTTTTTACTCAAAATGCATTTTTGAATAATTTTTTGATAGAAAATATGTGGTTAAAAAATGAAGAAAATTTTTGGATTCGCGTGTAATATTATTTTATTGAAAAATGTGTAATTGAAAATAAGAGAGAGAAAAAAACATTTTGAAAATAATGGGAACTAAACAAGGGCTAAATGTTATTCCGCAAACTGAATTATGTAGTGGAATCTTTTATCATTACATCTCGTAGAAATATAACTTACCACATTCATCATTTGCTGAGAACATAAGCAATTCAAATCATCTTCTTAAACATATAATTTGGCCATTCTTTTGCTCAATCAGAAAAAAAAAAGGTAAATTTTGTTTGCAATATTGGATTCCGCTTAAATAAGGCGTTAATCATTAGCACCCTAATCTATGATCATCGGATAGGACGGACGCTTCTTTGATTATTATAATCCAATTTCTTCTCTACCTTCAACAGACGAAGTTATAATTAACTTAGAGACGTAATTTAACTCATTTACAACACCCAAGAAAGCTCGAACATAGATAGTGTCCTTTAGTTGTTAAAATTAAACTATAATAGCTCAACCAATGTTGCAATAGAACTTGTTTAATGCTTGCCTCACAAACACAAGACTGGTTTAATTTATTTTGCAAGAACTTCGTTGAAGAACACAATCACAAAAAACCAGAAACATGGCTAAAACACTATGTAGAAACAATCAAACAAAAGTGGGAAATCATTAACATCCATATAGATATAGTGTTGTTCAGCATTGTAAATATTTTCAAACAAGGGAGGAGAATGCTTTCACTAACATAATTCTTCAATTATAGTTTCACCAAAGTGACGTTTACCAGTAGGAAAATTTGTACAAGGGTTTTTGGGGATAAACCAGTGAGGAGAATCTAATATCGTTTCTATATATAACATAAGTCATAAAAGCAAAGAAATGCTGAATAGAAAAATATTCAATTTCACCATAAACACTGAATGCAAAATGCAGATAGACTTATTGATTGGTGAATAATTTCAAGCTCAGGACATGCCTTGGCAAAGGTTATCCCTCTATATGATTGATACATAGATGCTATAGATTAATCACAGTATTCAGACTCTCTTGCAGAGATGATAGATCAATAAATGTTAGATCGCTGACCGTGGCCTGCAAAAAATAATTTATCAGTAACAGAAAGTGAAACAAACAAATAATATATCAAGAATTATGTAGAGATATATAGAATGGATGAAAGATATATAGAATGGATGAAACCTTAATTCTAACAACATCTTAATTCCACTTGACTGATTCCCTCCACTGCAGATCAACCTAATGTTCCTACAATATGAAGGATCTTGTAGGGGCAGATTTTGCATAAAAAGAAGGCATGATGGTGAACCAAAGTATATATTGATTGTATTCTTTGCTTATTTTGTTGAGTTCAAACACCAAAGGAAATATTTTATTAGCAAAATGGACTTGCACAATTCAGATTCACACTAAAAATCCACTGACTTAGGCAGCACCTCATTTATGAATTTTCTGCACACACTTATCTGACTCATTCACTTCTCACTTTCTCTCATACATTTACCACACACCACCCAATACATGGACTAAGCCCACGTATATACATATACACACATATATATAACGTGGGTTGAATTGGGACTCTTAATTCTAAATTAATCTTAATTCGCGTGGATAGAAGGATGTTCTCTAGAATTCTCACGGCATGATTGCAAGTGATAATCCTAGAAAATTTTGGATTTTTAGTTATTGTTTTATTTATTATTTATTGATTATTTTTTTTACTTCTGAATTCAGTGGTGACTTCTTCCTTCATTCAACACATCTAATACTTCAAATATGTCTGTCTCTTTCATACTTTTCTCTTCATCTATTTCTAGGTTACCATACTTGGTACTTGATTTCTCATGTCTACTTGATTTCCTTATTTTTGGTTGTAAACTTATACGTACCTCATTTTTTTTTTCTAGTGGACTCTGTCAATCATCCTCTTGTGTTTTTTGATAGACATCATTTCGTATTTTCTCGAAATTCTATCTTACTTCGTTGATTTCCTGTGGCACCTTTTCTTTCAACTTTTCATGAAATTTCATTGAATCTGCAAGCTCAATCCTCAGCAATGTTTGCCAAGAAATTTCTTTTTCAAAGATTTCTATTTCTTTTATGTATGGTAGTTCCTCCTTTAGCGGAGTCCACCAAGGAGACTCTTCATGAATCACGATTCCTCTCCGGAGTCATCAATCCAATCATCTTCGTAATCCATTTGTTCGGGGATGACCACTGACAACACTAATTCATCATGTGGACTTGAATTGATTTTTTTCTCTCAAACCTACTCCATTAGTGTTGTGGTTGCCTCAACATCCCATTTTTCTTAACTACTATATTTCTTTTGTTGTTAGAGGTTTCTATGTTGCCTTCTGCTAGCTCCTTTTTAAAATAACAATTTTCATAATATTGAGCTCGTTTTTAGTATAAAAAGCACGAGCCATTAATTCATTAATATAACCCTCGAAAATTCTGGAATTTTTAACTCTTTTTTTTTATGACTCAGGTGTCCGAATTTCGCTCGACTAATCCTGAGGAGTGGCGGCCTTTCTCCATGGTTCACCATTCGGGGAAATCCGGATGCGATCACAGCTTATACACACTTGAACCGAATATTCGGGAAACAGTTCTCCTCCATGTGGACCTCACTTTGACTCTTTTCTTCTTCGTCATGCCTAGCTTAACCTGAAACTCTATGGATTTTGAAGTGTTCGATTCTTCATTCAAAATATCTATTACTTCAACTATGTCTAGCTCTTTTGTACCTTTCTCTTATATTTCAGGCTTGGCATACTTTGTTCTTGATTTCTCATGTCTACTCGATTTCTTTATTTGTGGTTGTAAACTTCTACATACCTCGAATGCTTCTTATTGACTAAGTCGATCATCCTCTTGTATTTTTTTGATACACATCATTTTGTAGATACTATGTTTACATATGGATCCCTACTTCGTTCCATTCCATTTGGGATTAGAAATGGGCGTAATCGGACCTGCTAAAGAACATATCTAAGACCCTATTCGCCTCTTTGAGTTTCTATTGAATCGAGAAATATAAGGAATTCGTACTGGTCTTGTAAGCTCTTCTTTATCACTTAGACATCTGTAGATCTTTAGATTCCTCTGTTCCCTTTGCATGCTCTTGTTCATTGATTGATTCCATAATATCTTATATTTTTCAAGCTTTTGTCCTACTTCGTTGATTTGCTCTAGCACCATTTTCCATCAAATTTGTATTTGCAATTTCAATCATCACATCTTCTACCAAGAATTTACCTTTTCAAGCACTTCTATTTCTTTTATGTATGGTAGTTCATCATTCGGTAAGTCCACCAAAAAAAATCTTCGTGGATCACAATATCCTCTTCAGAGTCATCTATCCAATCATCTTCGTAATCGATTTGTTTAGGGACGATGTCATTCAGACTTTAATTGAATTTCTTCTATCAGTATCTTATTCTTGTTCACTATTATATTTCTCTTATCGTTGGAGATTGTTTTTCAGTAGTACCTTTATAAACCAACAATCTTTAAAATAATGGCATCGTTTTCCAAGTACAAAGTATGAGCCATTAGTTCTTCGATATCCATGACCTTTCTTGTTACAATTTTGTTGACCCTTGTCTAATAACCTTCTCCCTATTTGTTTTCTTTTAATTCTTTATTATTTTGTTGGTTGGATCAACATTTTCTTGTATAAGTGTAAACTGGTTCTTCTTCTTCTTATTTTGTTGAGACCCCTAACATTTGTTTGATCAACGCATTTTTGTTAGCCACCAATTTTTCAAGGTTTACTAGTGATTGTTGCTCTGGAAAACCTTGTATCGTGACAATGAAGCTTCTAATTTCGGGTTACCAATCCATGTATAATTATTCTTCTCATTCTAGCTTCTAATATTTTACTCATAGCTTCAATCTTAGAAATTTCACGATTAAGAAATTTTACTTTGTTAAAATGTTGACTTACCTTCATTTCTCACTAAGCGATACGGAGTAGCTCATTTTTCAGAAGTTGCAACCTCAAGTCATTTTTCTTTGTGAATAATGTTGTGAATGAGTCTCATGCTTCTTTTGGTGTGGTCTTATCCCTTATATGCTCCAACGATTCTTCTTTATTGTTATATTTATAGCAATTACATCTTAGCCCGCTTTAATTCTCCACTTATTTCAAAGTCGCGGCTTCTCATCTTGTCATGTTGGTGCTGCCAACTACATTTTATAAATCTTGTCCTTGAAGGTACAAATCCATATAAGTTTTCCGTGTTGAACAATTTTGATTTTTGAGCTTCTTCACTCCACCTAAAACTTGTAGATCGTTCATCATGACTTGAATAACCTCCTCGTTAATCGAAGCTTCGCAATCTCACTTAGTGCACAAACTCTAGAAGCTTAATAATTCATCTCAACTGCCTAGCTATGATATCAAATTGTTGAGTTAAACATCAAGTAAAATAATTTTATTAATGAAATGGACTTCCACAACTAAAACTCTACTCACTTAGGCAGCACCTCAGGTAAGAATTTTCTGCACACACATATGGCTCATTCACTTTCTCTCATACATTTACCACATACCCAAAACATTTATATAAATGGAATTGGGACTTTTAATTGTAGATGTATCCTCACTTGGCGATGGATAACACGAAGTTCTTTAGAATCTTCTTGGCACGTTGGCATGTGAAAATCCTCAACAAAATATAGATTTTTTAAATCTTTTACTTCTAAAAATCAGTGGTGACTTATTTAATTTTCCTATTCAACATTAACTTTTTAATTTGACTCTTTTCTTCTTATTGAAGCCCAGTTGTGTCTGAAACTCTATGAATTTTGAAGTGTTCGATTCTCTATTCAAAACATCTATTACTTCAAATATGTCTAGCTCTTTCATACTTTTCTCTTCATATATTTCTAGGTTAGCGTACTTTGCTCTTGATTTCTCATATCTTCTCGATTTATTTATTTGTGATTGTTAACTTGTTCGTACCTCAAATGCTTTTTATTGACTCTATCGATCATCCGAGTCGATCATCCTCTCGTATTTTCCGATACACATCATTTTGCTAAGGATTTCGTATCAGTCTTGTAAGCTCTTCTTTATGACTTACACACTTGCATATCTTTAGATTCCTTTGTTCCCTTTGCATGCTCTTGTTCATTGATTGATTCCATCACATCTTCTATTTTTCATGCTTTTATTCTTCTTCGTTGATTTGCTTTGGCGCCTTTTCATTCAAATGTCATCAAATTCTACTGAATCTACAATATCAATCTCTACGGTACCTTCCAAGAATTTCCTTTTTCAAACACTTCTATATCTTTTATGTATGGCAGTTCCTCATTCAGTAAGTCCACCAAGAAAACTCTTCATGAATCACGATGTCATCTTCAGAGTCATAGATCCAATCATCTTTATAATCCAATTGTTTAGGGATGATGACTATCAACGTTGATTCGTCGCTGGGACTTTAGTTGAATTTCTTCTCTCAATAACTTATTCTTCTTTAGTATGATATTTATCTTACTGTTGCTTTCGACATGCACCTTTTTAAACCTTTCTTGACCTCGTTTTCCACATACAAAATATGAGCCCTTAGTTCTTCGATATCACTGACCTTTCTTGTCACAATTTTGTTGAGCCTCATTGTTTGATAACCTTCTTCGTATTTGTTTTCTGCTAATTCTTTATTATTTTGTTGATAGGATCGATATCTTCTTCTATAAGTATAAACTGCTTTTTTTTCTTCTTTCTTTATTGAGGCCTCTATCATCTAGTCAATGCTTCTTGGTCGTCTAGCAACTTTTCAAGGTTTTTCATTAATGGTTGCTCTGGACAACCTTGTATCACGACAATAAAGCCTCTGATTTATCGTATTAATGCATGTATAATTATTCTTCTCATTCTAGCTTTTGGTGTTTTACTCATAGCGACAATCTCAAAAATTTCACACTAGAGAGATTTTGCTTCTTTAAGATACTAACTTTTATTTTTTCTTGAGCAATAGAGAATAGCTCATTTTCTATGAGTTGTAACCTTAAAGTCATTTTTCTTTTAAAATAGTGTTGCAAATGTGTCTAGTGCTTCTTTATTCCAATAATTCTTCCTTGGGTGTTGTCTTTATAGCAAATATAGCTTTGCTCGCTTTAATTCTCCACTTCTCTATAGCCACGATTTCTTCTGGTGGTGTCACATTGCTGCTGCCAACTACATCCCATAAATCTTGCCCTTGGAGGTACGAATCTATGTAAATTTGCTATGTTGTGTAGTTTTTTATTATTGTGCTTCTTCACTCCACCTAACATTTGTAGATCATTCATCGTGACTTGAATAACCTCATCATTCTCAAGCAAGCATAACGGAAGGTTTACGACCTCACTATGCGCAAAAACACCAGAAGTTTAACAATCCATCCTCAGCTGCGTCACTCTGGTATCAAATTGGCTCCACTCACGTATGAATTTTATGCACAAACTTTTGTGACTCATTTACATTCTCACTTTCTCTAATACATTTACCACAAACCAACACATACACTAAGCCCATATATATAGGTACTTATGTCGGTACAATTGGCAGTGGATAATAGGACGTTTTCTAGAATTCTCGAGGCTTGTCGATAAGTGAAAATCCTGGAAAAATTTGGATTTTTTTTTTGAAGTCAGCGGTGACTTCTTCAAGTCTTCCTTTCAGTACCGACTTTTTTCTTCTCAATCAAACCAGCTGTGTCTAAAACTCGATGAATTTTGAAGTGTTCGATCCTTCATTCGAAGCATCTTATATACATCTAGCTCTTTCATACTTTTCTCTTCATCTAATGTTAGCTTATTTGGTACTTAATTTCTCATGTCTACTTTTTTATTTGTGGTTGTAAACTTGTATGTAACGCAATTGGTTATTGTTGACTCTATCGATCATCCTCTTTTATTTTCTGATACACATCATTTTGCTAAGAATTTCAGTCATTATTTTAAGCTCTTTTTTTCACTTGACAAATGTAGATCTTTAAATTCATTTGTTATATTTCATGCACTTGTTCATTGATTGATTCCATCACATCTTGTATTTTTCAAGCTTCTATCTTACTTCATTGATTTTCTCTGCCACATTTTCCTTCAACGTGTCATCCAATTACATTGAATCTGCAAGCCTCTTTCCTATATAGTGTTTGCCAAGAATTTTCTTTTTCAAACCCTTCCATTTCTTTTATGTATGCTAGTTCCTCTCTCAGCGGAGTCACCAAGAAGACTCTTCATGAATGGCAATGTCATCTTCTGAGTCATTGGTCTAGTCATCTTCGTAATCCATTTGTTTAGGGATGACAACTACCAACGCTGATTTATCCTTTGGACTTAAAATGAGTTTCTTCTCTCGAACCTGCTTAGTTAGTGTCGTAGTTGCAATAATATTCTATTATTCTTTACAACTATATTTCTCTTGTTGTTTGAGGTTGTTAGGTTGCTTACTGCTGGCTCCTTTTTAAACCAACAATCTATTGAATAACGACCTTGTTTTTCCACATACAAACTAGGAGCCATTAGTTCATTGATATCCCAGACCTCTCTTGTCACAATTTTGTTGCTCTAATAATTATTCCTTGATTGTTGTCTTTATAGCAAATATATTATTGCCTACTTTAATTCTCCACTTCTTCAGAGTCGTGGCTTCTTCTGATGGTGTCACGTTACTACCACTAACTACGTCCCAAAAATCTTTCCCACGAACGTATGACTCTATTCAAGCTAGACTTGTTGTGTAGTTATAATTATTGAGTTTCTTTAGTCTGCCTACCACTTGTCGATTGCTCATCATGACTTGAATAATCTCCTCTTTATCAAGTAGGCTTAACGAAAGCTTCAAATATCATTTTGTGCATGAACTTGATGTAGGACAATTGGCGTTAGAGTTCGAAGAAGAGTTAGATCGAAAATTGGCAAAAGGAGATGTCTCGAAGAAACGGTCATAACTTTTTGTACCAGTGTCAGAATGACTATTATAATATGTTTTCGGAGACTATTTAAAGACTCTCTATTTTCTTGAATAAGACACTTCCGTTTTTGAGATTAATTTCGTGAAAACTATATTATTTTTCCTTACCAGGGATTACGCTAGTAAACCATAGAACTTCTGTTCTGCGTCAAGTGGTATCAGAGCAAGGATTTGCTTTGTTTTTCAATGGCCAACAACAACGAAGGAAGAAGAATTAATCCCCGTGATGCTGGTCGCAATTGACGAATAGAGGCAATTGACGAACAGAGGCAAGCGATGGCGAGATTGGAGGCTATAGTTCAGCATCTGTTGGAGTGTCCTCTTGTCCCTATCGATGGCGGCGTCCTCAATCATCCTGCGGTAGAATGCCCTCCTAGGGTCATCAGAAACAGGCCATATGCTAATATTAGCGATGATGATTCAGAAGAGGAGTTCGCAGGCATTCCAGAAAATCAGCAACAGGGTCGAAATCAGCCCGATAACAGGATCCACGTAGACATACCATTGTTCCATGGTAAGTTACAGAT
>CAIGRB010123635.1:17204-53250 GCA_903798255.1 Fraxinus quadrangulata | reverse complement strand
AAGACTTTTAATGCTTCGAGTTCCAAGAATTTTGGGGCATTACAACTTGGTATCAGAGCATGGTTTGTTTCTGTAGACTTACATTAGAAATTATGTCACATATAAAGTTGATCAAATTTTTTGAAGGATCCTGAGCATTGTGCCTGCTATAGCCGCGCTATGCCATTTTAAGGTAAAGACAGTTTTATAAATATGCTTATATTATGTGATGAGCATGAGCATGAGAAGGTTTATTCAAGATATAACATTTGAAATGTATGTATAAATATCAGTATATATTGGAGTTTGAATACTTTCGTGGATTATCATTATTGTACAAAGTGTTTTGAGAACGTGACCACATTAAATGTTTATTTAAGTCCTCGAGAATTAACTAAAACTTATTAGATACCCACGTAATAGACTTTGAACAACTGGTATGACTCAGATGATACGGATTGAGAGAACTTGTAGAAAGACGAGTTCATTTATGCCTCGTCGGTATGAGATAGTGAGGTAATATGAAGGGTTTCAGTGGAATCCAATGCACAATATGAGCCAACACATTTGGGAGATGTTAGTAAGGTAGAGAGAGGTGAGACAACTAGGCCATAAATTTTGATGGACTGACCTTAGAGGCTGACTTTTATGTTATAGAGATGAAAGATTTCGATATTATTTTAGGCGGATTGGTTAGGTGAAAATCGAGCCACAATTGTATGTTTTGAGAAGGAGGTAATTTTTCGTAGACCGGGAGAAGATGAATTCAGATTTTATGGATCGAAGATTAAAGCACTTCCTCGCATCATCTCAGCTTTGAAGGCAGAAAGCATGTTGATGGAGCCTAACTGTTAAGGTATATTGCCAGTCTTACTAGTACCTCATCTCAAGAGAAAATATTAGATGATGTGCCAATAATATGAGAGTATACTGATGTGTTTCCAGATGATCTACCGGGTACTCCGCCCAATAGACAAGTGGAATTAAAGATAGATCAAGTACCTGGAGCTACTCATGTGTCCAAAGCTCCATACTGAATGGAACCAAAGGAATTACAAGAATTGAAGACGCAATTAGAAGAACTAATGGGACATTAGACCAAGTGTATCTCCATCGGGAGTTCTGGTACTCTTTGTAAATAAGAAAGATGGTATTATGAGGTTGTGCATCGACTACCGGGAACTGAATAAGTTGACAATCAAGGATAAGTATCCTCTTCCTAGGATTGAGGATCTATTTGATTAGTTGAAGGGTGCATCTGTGTTCTCAAAAATTGATCTAAGGTCAGGCTACCATCAGCTGAAGGTCAAGTTGATTGATATACCAAAGACGGCATTTAGGACTCGGTATGGGCATTATGAGTTTACGGTGATGCCCTTTGGCTTGACGAATGCCCCTGCAGTGTTTATGGACGTGATGAATAGAGTGTTCTATCAGTTTTTGGACATGTTTGTTATCGTATTTATTGACGACATACTGATATACTCGAGAGATTCTCAACAACATGAAGAACATCTGAGGATTGTTTTAGAAACACTATATTGAGGAGAAGTTATATGCCAAATTCAAGAAATGTAAGTTTTGGCTGGATTGAATGGGTTTCTAGGCCATACTATTTCAGCACGAGGAATTGAAGTGGATCAATCCAAAGTTGAGGCTGTGACCAATTGGCCGAAACCTATAAATGTTGGAGAAGTGTGGAGTTTCCTAGGTTTAGCCGGCTATTATCGATGATTTATAGAAGAATTTTCCAAGATTGCGGGTCCTATGATACAGTTGACTCGGAAGGGTACTAAGTTCTTTTGGTCGGAGAAATGCGAACAGAGTTTTCAAGAGTTAAAGAATAGGCTCGTATCTGCGCCGGTTCTGACTATCCCTGATGGTTCGGAAGGTTTTGTGATTTACAGTGATGCATCCAAACTTGGTTTAGGATGTGTGTTGATGTAATATGGGAAAGTGATAGCTTATGCTACGAGGCAATTGAAGCAATATGAACAGAATTACCCCACACGTGATCTCAAACTAGTAGCGGTAGTACATGCCTTGAAGATTTGGCGCCACTACCTATATGGGAGCAAGTGTGAGATCCATACCGAATATAAGAGTCTCAAATACTTCTTCACCCTGAATGAATTGAATATGAGATAGCGACTGTGGTTAGAATTAGTAAAAGATTACGACTGCACTATCTTGTACCATCTGGGTAAGGCTAATGTAGTCTTTGATGCATTGAGTAGAAAGAACATGGGACAGTTGTTAGCACTGTGTACTAGACAGGATCATTTAATTAGAGATTTGAAGAACCTGAGAATTGATTTATTAACATCACCAGTAAGGACATCGATGATGTTAGCAAGTTTTACGGTGAAACCAACACTCAGGGACAGATTAGTGGCTGCCCAGAAAGATGATCCATTTTTGGAAAAGATCAGGGCTGATGTGGGAACTGAGAAGATAAAAGGATTTGATATAGCCGAAGATAAAACTTTGATGTTTAAAGGTCAATTGTGCGTGCTAAATGATGAAGTGTTGAAGAATGAGATTATGACTAAAGCTCACTCAGCTCCTTACGCCGCACACCCAAGCGGAACAAAGATGTATCGAGATTTGTGTGACACATTTTGGTGGAGAAATATGAAGGGAAAGATAGCCATATTTGTGTCCAAATGCATGGTTTGTCAATAGGTGAAGGCTGAACATCATAGGTCGTCGGGGCCATTGAATCCCATGGACATACCTGAATGGAAATGGGAAAAATTGCGATGGATTTTGTCGTGGGTTTTCCTAGATCAGTGAGAGGTCATGATGCAATCTGGGTGATTGTGGATCGACTTACAAAATCCGCTCATTTTTTGCCAGTTCGAACAACCTATAGCTTGGAACAACTCGCACAGATTTATGTCAGAGAAATTATGCGGCTTCATGGTGTACCAGTTTCTACATATCAGACAGAGACCCGAGGTTTACTTCAAAGTTTTGGATAAGCCTTTAGAGAGCTTGGGTACCAAGTTAACATTTAGTACTACATACCATCCTCAGACTGACAGACAATCTGAGCGAACTATCCAGATCCTTGAGGAAATGTTAAGAGCTTGTGTCCTAGATCTGGGTGGTAAGTGGGAAGATCATTTGCCATTAGTTGAATTTGCGTGCAACAATAGCTTTCAAGCCACTATTGGCATGGCACCGTATGAGGCTTTGTATGGTCGACGATGTTGTTCGCCATTATACTGGGATGAAGTTGGTGAAAGGAGAATGTTGGGTCCAGAATTGGTCGAGAAGACTGTAGAGGCTATACATAAAATTAGATCAAGAATTAAGACTGTCCAGGATCGTCAGAAGAGCTATGCCGACAAAAGGAGAAAAGAATTGACTTTTGAGGTTGGAGAGAAAGTATTTCTCAAAGTGGCGCCGATGAAAGGAATACTACGATTTGGAAGGAAAGGAAAATTAAGTCCTAGATTTATCGGTCCATTTGAGATTCTTGAAAAAATTGGGAGTGTGGCATATCGTTTAGCATTGCCACCCGAACTTTCAGCAGTGTACAACGTATTTCACATTTCCATGTTGAGAAAGTATATCTCGGATCCTAGCCATATCATGAATGTTCGATCACTAGATGTCCAAACTGATATGACGTACGAAGAAGCTCCTGCGATGGTTCTGGAGAGAAAGGATCATGTTTTGAGAAATCGAAAGGTTCCGCTAGTCAAAGTCCAGTATAAGGCTACTTGGGAAAGAGATGAAGACGTTTTAGCCAAGTATCCCGATTTCCTTAAAATAGGTTAAATTTCGAGGACGAAATTATTTTAAGTGGGGGGAGTTGTAGCGACCGAAAAAAAAATATGTAAAATAAAATAAAATAAAATAAAATTTGATACACTTGTTATATTGTACCAAATAATCCCTTTCATTTTTTTACAATCCACTAGGTTCATAAACTACCCCACTTAGCATATTAACTTTCATTTTTTTTTTTTTTTTACTACCAATATATGTATACATTTGAAAGGGGGTTATGGACGTCCACATTTATACACATTTCAGCTTACAATTTCACACGTTTCAACTTACAGTTTAACCTCCATTTTTGTCAACTGCCATTGGAAGTGGGAGTTATTTAGCATGTTCACCCATTTGAATAATAAACCACCCGCTAAACATTATCCTTTGTTAACTACTTTGGCCACCATCAATTCATTTGAATTTTGAAATTATAACCGTCCATTTTAGTTTTAAACGTCATAAGTTTATTTTGAAACCTCAAATTTCAGAACCATGTTTTCTCTCCCAAATAATTATACCTATATATAATTTATTGTGTCGTTTTATCATAAATTAAAAGAAACCTTGGAATCTGAAAATTATCGGAAGGAGAAGCTTTGAGTGCGCTATATTTTCTCTTGGACACAAAAGGTTATTCAAACTCCAAGCATTTAAGGTTGGGTGATTTTTGGCACTTTTGTAAGTGATGTAAGAATTATTCATTTTCAATTTGCATTAAATGTGTTATTGGGTTACTTATGATAAAAGCACCCTTTGGTGGTTCAAATAAGATACGAAGCACCATTTGGTGTCATGAAGAAAGCACCGTTTGGTGTCATGAAGGGATCACCGTTTGGTGGTTTAAATAAAATATGAAGAGATGATTTATGATAGATTATTAAAAACCTAAAAGTGAGTGGATTGACTGATCACCGATTCGCTTTGCAAAATTGACAGTAACACAAATAATCAAAGTTTCATTTATGAAAATATATATTTTTACCAATTACTTAAGTGTCTTCCTACTGAGTATTAGTTATGATACTCACTCCTATTAGAATTTCACAGGTTAAATCGAGACATGGCAGTGGCATAGTAGTAAGTGCTCGACATTTTGAAATGCTTCAACTTTCTAGTAAAAATTTTCAGTTGTGTAAAACTTTTATGAATGCTTATATGACACTCTTAACAATATTTTTAATGTTTATCTCATCCAATTATATGTGCTTTGCATGTCAACTATAATTTACAAATGTTGGATTGACAATGCATGAAGTTTATTCACCTCTGAATTAAATTACAGATTATGTCCCTTCAATTTAAAAATGGTATAACTTGGACTACATTACATATTTTTTAGTGAAATCAGTTGGGTTCGAAAAATCTGAGTCTTCCAACAGTGACCTTTCGAATTACCTTAAAATATTATTTAGAGAATGAGTTATGTTTCTTTTAGTAGACTGCTATGAGTCAGTTCGAAAATTTTTGTCCAGCATAGTTGAAAAATGATTTAGTGCTTCAAACATTATCGACGCGAGCCCAATTTTTTATATGATGTACGTATATGAATATCATAGTCTCTGTTAAAATTTCATGATTTTTAGTCGACGTTTGCTAGGTCAAATAATTTTATCTTTCTGTTGCTGTGCAATTGGTATTACTGATTTTTCTTCTGAATGTTTTCCAAAAATCAAATTTTATCATAATTGTCTAAATCTATATAGACAATTATCTCATATCATATTCTTATAATATATTTCAAATTTCAAATTTTCCTTATTTAAAATTTNACCTATATATAATTTATTGTGTCGTTTTATCATAAATTAAAAGAAACCTTGGAATCTGAAAATTATCGGAAGGAGAAGCTTTGAGTGCGCTATATTTTCTTTTGGACACAAAAGGTTATTCAAACTCCAAGCATTTAAGGTTGGGTGATTTTTGGCACTTTTGTAAGTGATGTAAGAATTATTCATTTTCAATTTGCATTAAATGTGTTATTGGGTTACTTATGATAAAAGCACCCTTTGGTGGTTCAAATAAGATACGAAGCACCATTTGGTGTCATGAAGAAAGCACCGTTTGGTGTCATGAAGGGATCACCGTTTGGTGGTTTAAATAAAATATGAAGAGATGATTTATGATAGATTATTAAAAACCTAAAAGTGAGTGGATTGACTGATCACCGATTCGCTTTGCAAAATTGACAGTAACACAAATAATCAAAGTTTCATTTATGAAAATATATATTTTTACCAATTACTTAAGTGTCTTCCTACTGAGTATTAGTTATGATACTCACTCCTATTAGAATTTCACAGGTTAAATCGAGACATGGCAGTGGCATAGTAGTAAGTGCTCGACATTTTGAAATGCTTCAACTTTCTAGTAAAAATTTTCAGTTGTGTAAAACTTTTATGAATGCTTATATGACACTCTTAACAATATTTTTAATGTTTATCTCATCCAATTATATGTGCTTTGCATGTCAACTATAATTTACAAATGTTGGATTGACAATGCATGAAGTTTATTCACCTCTGAATTAAATTACAGATTATGTCCCTTCAATTTAAAAATGGTATAACTTGGACTACATTACATATTTTTTAGTGAAATCAGTTGGGTTCGAAAAATCTGAGTCTTCCAACAGTGACCTTTCGAATTACCTTAAAATATTATTTAGAGAATGAGTTATGTTTCTTTTAGTAGACTGCTATGAGTCAGTTCGAAAATTTTTGTCCAGCATAGTTGAAAAATGATTTAGTGCTTCAAACATTATCGACGCGAGCCCAATTTTTTATATGATGTACGTATATGAATATCATAGTCTCTGTTAAAATTTCATGATTTTTAGTCGACGTTTGCTAGGTCAAATAATTTTATCTTTCTGTTGCTGTGCAATTGGTATTACTGATTTTTCTTCTGAATGTTTTCCAAAAATCAAATTTTATCATAATTGTCTAAATCTATATAGACAATTATCTCATATCATATTCTTATAATATATTTCAAATTTCAAATTTTCCTTATTTAAAATTTATTTTGGTTGACATTAAAGAGCTCAAATTAAGAAAACTTTTAATGCTTCGAGTTCCAAGAATTTTGGAACGTTACAATTGCATACCATACATCTAACTCGTAAAATTCGCAATCAAATGAAAGTCTACATAATAGAATTATTCTAACATTCTCCCACTTGGGCAAACATTTGATTGCTATAGAACAGAACTTTTAACCTTCAGGTCAGACTATATAGGTGGCTACACAAGTATAGCTCCAATGATAACACCTTACACAACATGATCAGGTCCAATAAGAATGTTAACATCGAACATGGAAGTCGTTACACCAATCAAACGATGTAAGACCACTCCACAGCTACAAATGCTAACATTCTTATCGACATTGATCATCATCCTCCAACCAATGTGGTAGTATGCAGTATGAACTTAGCACCAATTGTGATAAAAAAAAAACTGTGCTAATTCATATCGGTCATCAAAATGCTTCTAATCAAAATGAAGCCACATGTTTCTAAAAGAGACTCGTCTTATGTCTTTAATTGTCATATCTCGAGAACAAAATAATATCATTATAAAAGACATAAGTCAAATGCATGCTCGAAATAATTTATCGATAGGGGAAAATATATTTTATTATTGGAAGGGGTTGTACCCGAAAAACATATGGGTTGCCTTACATAAATAACTCCCACTAACCAAAAACATCAAAGGTTTCCACAATACCCATATTAGCAACATGTGTCGTAAAAACTTTAGGAATGAGTTCCTTAGTTAAAGGATCTGCAATAATTGTCTCTATATTAATATGCTCTATTTTCGTCTGCCAATCCTTGACTCTGTCTCTAACTACCAAATATTTGATGTCAATGTTTTTCGATCCACTAGAACTTTTATTGTTTCTTGAAAAGAACACTGTTGCGCTATTATCACAATAAATAGTGATTAGCCTCGAAATAGAGTAAACAACTTTCAACCCAAAAATAAAATTCCTTAACCAAATGACTTGAATTGTAACTCCATAACATACCACAAATTCAGCCTGCAAAATAGAAGATGACACTAGAGTCTACTTAACAGTTTTCCATGAGATAGTACCACCAGCCAACATGAAAATATAACCTGAGGTGGATTTCAAATCATCTTGACATCCAGCAAAATCAGAATCTAAGTAGCCTACCACCTCAAGGTGATTTGAACGCTGAAAAATGAGCATGTAACTTTCAGTTTTCTTTAAGTATCTCATAACTTTCTTAGCCACTTTCCCATGCTCTTGCCCTGAATTCGACTGAAACCTACTGAGAACACTGACTGCATAAACTATATCCGGTATAGTGAAAACTTGAGAATACATCAAACTCCCTACAGCACTAGCATATGAAATCATCTTCATAGATTCTCTTTCTAGTTCATTCCTTGGACATTGAATTTTGTTAAACGTATCCCCTTTTATGATAGGTATATCACCAGATGCAGATTTCTACACATTAAACCTTTCTAGAACACGTCATATATAAGCTTCTGAGAAAATCTCAACACGCCACGATTTTCATCATGATGTATTTCAATGCTAAGCACATAAGTAGCTTCTCCAAGATCTTTCATCTCAAAATTGACAGATAACATCTTCTTTGTCTCATGAAGTAACCCCAAGTCACTGCTTGCAAGTAAAAAGTCAACAACATACAGGACAAGATAAATAATATTTCTCTCACTGATTTTGAGATAAATACATTGATCAACTGTATTTTCAACAAACCAAGAGAAGTCACAACCTCGTCAAACTTTAAATACCACTGTCGTAATGCCTGTTTGAGGCCATATAAGGATTTATTCAACTTACACACCAAGTTTTCTTTTCCCTTCACAACAAAACTTTTAGGTTGTCTCATGTAAACCATTTTCGAAAGATCTCCATTCAGAAAAGTCATCTTAACATCCATCTGATGAAACTCCAAATTATATGTACCACAAGTGTCATGATAATTCGAAAAGAATCTTTAGACGAAACAACTGAAAAAGTTTCGTTCTAATCAATGCCCTCTCGTTGAGTGAACCCTTTTGTAACCAATCTCGCCTTCTTTCGTTCAATATTCCCTTTTGAATCCAATTTGCTTTCGAAGATCCACTTGTTATCTATGGCTTTAGCATCTGAAGGAAGTTCAACAAGTTCCCAAACTTTATTCTGTTCCATAGAATTCATTTCATCTTCCATATCATTTATCCATTTATGTGACTTGGAACTTGTCAATGCTTGATTAAAAGTAACAGGGTTGACAATATGTTATACATTAATATCACTCCTAGTGGAACATTTCCTAGTGGATTTAGTCAACTTTCTTCTTATACGATCCAAACAAGTGTCAAAATCAGAGAAGTCGAGAGAGAAAGCTATCTCAAATAACCAATCTCTCCATCACATCCTTTAAAATGTGACCCAACCTCTTATGCCACAATATGGAGGATGATTCACGAATTAGAGACCTTTTCTTTGACACATTCGCAACATAAGAGACTTCACTAAAAGAAACCAAAAACAATTTATATAAACGATCACATAGGAGATCATTTCCAATTAAACGAGAATTATAACAATTCAACCATTCCATTACCAAAATTAAAGGAAAAATCATAAGTATCAAGTTTCGATATAGAAATTAAATTCCGTCTCATTGTCGGTACAAAAACAGTATTTTCTAAAACAAGAGAGAAAACAGACTCCAAAATAACTTCACTACTCCTATGAACTTAACATTCACTTGAACTACATTCCCAACGCACATGCTTACTTCATTCTCACTTGACCTCTGTTTGCTTGTGAATCCATGTGGAACTATTTTTCTTCTCCAATCAAGTCTTAAACTTAAAACAATCTTTCTGCCAATGACCCTTCTTCTTGCAGAACTTGCATTGATCATTTTTCTTTATCGCTCCTTTAGGACCACCAGAAGTCGGACCTCCAAAATTTTTGTTCTACTGATTGCGGTGTGACTTGTTGCCTTTGTGGAACTTAGACTTATGGTTATGAAAAAATTTCTTTTTTAGTGGTGGCTGAAAAACTAATTGCACAATTTCGACATTTTCACGCCTCTACATATACTCATCTTGGGCACATACAGCAATAAGGTCATTCAAATCTCATTTATCTCTTTGAGTATTATAAGCAACCTTCAACTGACTAAACTGGCTCAGAAGGCTATTCGGAACATGATAGAGCAGAAAAGGCTCAACAATGGAAATCTTAATAGCCTTTAATTTAAAGATATATTAATCATCTTCATAACGTGCTCCCCTAACTCCACTTATACAATCATATCTCATATTCATCAGTTTGTCCTTTAGATCTCCAGTATTAGCTTTATCAGACTTAACAAATCCCAATCCTATAGCATCCACAAAGCCTATGTCCATCAGATCTCCAGTTTCAGCTTTGTCAGACTCAACAAATCTCAATCCTATGACATCCACAAACTTTTTGCATTTTCATTATCCGGAATAGCACCCATAATGGAATCGGATGTGGAGCGCTTAATAATTTTCAAACATAGTCTATTAGATATTTCCCACTTGCCATAGTCAGGATCACTTTTTATCCGTGGGTTTCGAAAACGGCTTCTCCATTGCAAAATCCAATCCCAAAAGACTAAGTGCTATTTCTACATCTCGTTTCTATCTCACATAATTATTTCCAATCAAGATTTCAATAGCAGACAATTGACTCGAAAGAGTTGAGGCATTTAAAATCGTGGAAACATAAAGTAACATATTTAATATTATCCAAACATAATGCATGCATGCAATGGATGATAACATATCCATCTAATTAACATGGGCTAAATTAGACGGTCAGTAATTAAAGTCAAAATAAATGAATATTATTACGGTAAGAGCCTAGATACATCATTATAAGGTCACTTTTGGGCTCACAATATAACATATTGTAAGGTACTCTTAAAACACATAACGAAGTTATTAACAAAATAGATTATTTTTCGAAACACCAAAACCTTAGGGCAGAAGAAGATTTCTAGACCAAGTAAACTTCTTAACTGTCTTATACCGATTTTCCAAAAATGTCACATATAATAACACCTTTGAGCAAGATACTATATGTAATTCAAAATTATGATCTTAACGTCCTTTTTTTTAATTTTTTTTTTTGAAGACAATCAAATAAATAAAAATGAGTGTGTCACTTTGACAGCTTCCACCCACTTTTATTTCAAAATATTTCTTTTAATGGGGAGCACTGAGATAGACTTAAAATCTATGAAAAATTTAATAATGATCACAATCATCAAACGAAGAAAAATAAAATTCATGCGCGATTGTGAGACAAAATTCGCAACTAAATGAAATTTAAATAGACAAATAACGACAATATTTCAACAAAGATATAAAGTCGTCAATTTTAATTTTAGGTCAAAATTGAAATGTATATGGATCAAATTTTTTTTAAAAAAAAAATCCCATTTAACAATATTTCAAAATTACAAAATTGACCCCGAATTAAAATTGTGAATAGAGGGCCTCAAAATTCAGAAATTACAGCATAGGTCATTTTCTTTAAAAAAATAAAGATTCTGAAATTGCAAAGAAGGCTCCCGTCCCCAATTAACTGAAATTTTCCCCAATTTTTTTATTGGCTTCGGGTGATGCCAGCTGCACCGGCGCTTTGTGGCTATCGGCGCAGCTGCTGCTGGGGCAAGGAATTGACAGCAAACTAAACCAATAAGCGAGCAGGCCACAATCCATCGCCACACGGGTCTTTTAGAATATTAGAGAAGGTAGGGCAATTCTAAATGAATTCGGTAAGCAAGGCCCTTTTCTCTTGTTTCAAGACATTGATCCTCAAACAAATTTCCTCAGGGTCAATAATTTATCCTACCAATTGCCCAAGAATTAAAAACTATGCAATTAATTTAAATAGATTCGTCCAGGATTGATAAGTGGAAACAGATCTAGATAGTCCCAATATACTTAGCTATGAAATACAAAATAAAAAGTGATTTTGCAGAATTCTACCAGTATCTTAATACAACATTATTCCAGCATAAATTTAATTAAATCTATACACGTGCACATATCAAAACAAATCAAGGCAAATCCATGTGCAAACATTCAAACATCCATGGCTGGTTGTGCGTGGGCTGTAGTTTATTCTAGGGAAGAGACAGAAACAAATATGCACACAGACGGATGGATAATAGCATCAATTAATTTGTTCTATTGTAATTATTCTCATATATAGACGAGAGAGAGCAAACAGTGGCCAGATTTTATTTATTTATTTATTTTGCTTTGATTTTGGTATGCACAATACAATTATACAAACATATACACATACGCACATACGAACCAGAAAACGAAGAAGAAGAACAACGACGACGACGAGGGCAGGTTGCACAGTGGGCAGTTTTTAATTATTTTAGTGGTAATTGCAAAACATGTATCCACATACATACGGAGCAAAAGAGATGACAAAATTTCAAAAATCAATTTTATTTTGTTTAAAAGATTCTAATCTTAGCATCCCCACTCTATACCAATTATTGATAATTTCGTAGTAATCATGCTAATAATAAAAATTGCATAATTAATTGATAGTTCGAAATTAATACATGCGAAAGATATTGTTATATATGAATATTACCAGCTAGATCTTCATTTCTTTGCTCCTCAAAATAATTAGCCGTCAATGGGACAAGCAAAAATGATATAGAAAGAAGAAGTGACCTAACCATTACATAGGAAATCATAAAGTTGGCATATTACCGACTCTAATCCTAATTAGGGTTTACATAATTCCGGCACACATACTTAAAATTACCACATTATAATAATTTAACATATAAGGTGTACAACGGTTCAAGTGATCACTAACATATCAGGCCTAATCATAGTATCATTGCAGACCATACATCTAACCCGTAAAATTCACAATCAAATTGAAGCCAATATAATAGGATTATTCTAATAGTAAAATCAAATGGATCGAATTTGCAAACCATAAAATCTTGTATTGTTCAATTAATTTTTATTCTAAAACACGATCATGCTATTTGTTAATTATTTTTAAATAAACAATGTAGTATATTTTTCAAAAAATAATTCATTTCATAATAATTATGTTCAAACCTTGTTACACGTACTTAAAATTACCACATTATAATAATTTAGCATGTAAGGTGTACATCGGTTCAAGTGATCACTAACATATCAGACCTAATCATAGTATCATTGCAGATCATACATCTAACCCGTAAATTCGCAATCAACTTGAAGCCAATATAATAGAATTATTCTAATAGTAAAATCAAATGGATCGAATTTGCAAACCATAAAATCTTGTATTGTTCAATTAATTTTTATTCTAAAACACGATCATGCTATTTGTTAATTATTTGTAAACTTTGTTACATCATATAAAAAGTAAAAATAATTCATTTCGTAATTATGTTCAAACCTTGTTACACATACTTAAAATTACCACATTATAATAATTTAGCATGTAAGGTGTACAACGGTCCAAGTGATCACTAACATATCAGGCATAATCATAGTATCATTGCAGACCATACATCTAACCCCTAAAATTCGCAATCAAATTGAAACCAATATAATAGAATTATTCTACTAGTAAAATCAAATGGATCGAATTTGCAAACCATAAAATCTTGTATTGTTCAATTAATTTTTATTCTAAAACACGATCATGCTATTTGTTAATTATTTGTAAACAAACAATGTAGTATATTTTTCATGGAGTGTAAAATTTAATCTTTTTTGAAGATTAAAAGCAAGATGGACAGTTATTGGAACAAAAGGGCAGGAAAAAAAAAACGTAAAAGTTATTTATGTAACATTTTTGACGAAAGAGCCCCTAAAATTTTCAGTAATTAAGCTAAGCAAAAAAGAAGGGTAAACTCCACTATGATCTCTCAGTTTGGCATTAATGTTCTTAACTTACCACATTTGTTGCACTCGTGTGCTTAACTTTTAAAATTGTGGTGCTCATATTCCCAAGTCCCAACTAATAAAAAACATTTGTTTGTACCCTAATGGCCACGTGATACTCATTGATATCTTGAAATGGTAAATTTGTTCAAAAAGATTTATATCATAACAATCGAAAAATAACTTCAACTTTCATTTATAAATTCAAATGTGGTGAATTATTTAGTAACCGTTCTCTTTGTATTTTGAGTGTTCATTTTAAGATTGTTGAAAATGTATTATTCTCAAAACGACAAATTTCGTTTTGAGTTTTCTTTGTAAATTTTTAACTTGTTTTCAAAAAGGCGTTTTGGAAAATAGAAAAAAGAATGCGTTTTCACTGTTTTGAAAAATCTAAAACAGAAAACGGTTTGAAAATGGTAAAAATAACATGCCCTTAGTGTTCATAAAAACTATTCACTAGCTTTCAATTCATAATTCATACATCACTTGAGTGTTATGTTAGTTTGATGTCCTTCGAGTAGCATTTTGTAAACGATATTATGAATTATGATTTCATTAATCGGGTGTTAATCTAAATTTTCATGATCATAAAAGATATCACAATCTGTATAGTTGATGATTCAATATAGGAAGACTCAAATTAATAGATGTATCTTAATTGTTCAAGAGTTAATCAAATTAGAAACATCCACGAGAGCTCAAGTTTTATGAGTCTGGTTAGTTTTCTCTCTTAGCTCTAATACACAGTGTCGGACATCATTGATTTATTACAATAAAGTCCAAAAAGAAATTGTACGACTCTGAAACCCTAATTGAGTAATATAAATGTCATTTATAGGCAAATGTCTCAATATTTAAGGTTAGTCATATTGTTACATTTTTCAAAAAAAGAGACACCTAGAAGAGAGAACAAAGCTTTGGCTAGTTTGTAAAAGACCATTAAAAGCGTTTCTAAGGTTATGATCTCGTCCTAGAAGATTTTAAAATAAAATCCACTAACATCAAAGGGGATTTAAGATCTATAATATATTTGAATTTAATTTTTAAATGAAAATCAATTTCTCTTATGATTAAATCTAAAAACCAATATTGTTATATAATCAATTAACAAGCTTAATGGCATAAAATCCCCTACCTATTGGACAATGTGGGAAAAATCCCTATCTATTGAAAATAGTAGAAAAATGTCTCTATTTTAAACATTTTGTGCAGAATACCCTCTACTGTCATATTCCGTCAGTTGTTGTCATTAAATCCCAATAAATAGGGGGAAATAGAAAAAATAGAAAGGGCAAAATTCCTTCACCTCTTAGGCATGGTGCTCAAAAAACTCTCCCCTTATTGGAATTAGCGAAATACTCTCACCGTCTATTTTTTCAATAAAAAGATTTCAAATGATAAATATACCTTCATATTTAAATAAAACAAAAATAAAAAATAAAACAAACGAGTTTCACATAAATACTTAAAATTTTAAAATAATAAAAAAAAAATCAATTTCTATTCCTCCCTACCTTGTCTTCCCACCGCCACCACTACCACCATATAAATATTTGGCACACTTCCTTTAATCTTACAAAGATTCTCCAAAACAAATCACATACAACACATCTCTACGTGTTTGTTTATGTATATGTGTACACATTCAAATTCAAAAACTTCGAGTTCTTTAATTTTACAGATAGTAATGAAAACCCAAATTTTTGGTAGAGAATGAAGGTTTTAGATGGTACTGAGTTGATTCGTTCTCCAAATTAACGTCTAGGTGGGGATAAGTTGACTGATTATCGAAGTCTAGGTCGTTGGCGAAAGAGAAACAGTGATGTGGGCTGGACGAGGAGGTGGGTTGGAAGTGGGCTTGTTGTCAAACCTCTTCGGCAATGGAAATTCCGCCACAGAGTTCCTAATGGGGATTTCATCCTGCCGGTGGTGGTTTCAATTTTCGCTAGGAAAATTGTCGGCCGACTGCAGCAGTTTGCTTTGATGATAGGTGGCGCCCAGTAGCGATATGGACTATTTCATCGATTAGGATATGAGGTATTTTTTAACAAAAATTTTTTCGTGTTGGTGGTGATGGCAGTGGCGGTGGTTGTGGTTGTGGTGGGAGGAATAGAATTTGATTTTTTTTAATTTTTAATTTTTAATTATTTATTTGAAACTCATTTGTACCTTTTTACAAACTTTTGGACTATAGTTACAATTATTTTTTCTTAATTTATTTAAATAAAAGGGCATATTAGGTTGTGGATATGATTGTGTGTACGAAATGTATGATACGTGGACGAATTTTATCCAGAAAATGGAAAATAGCCTCGCACGTCACATTTTGATATCATCACCTAATCCTATCAACGGATATCCGGTTTTTGACTCATTAATGTTACATTAATGAATGCCACAGCCATTTTTCAATGTCAAGCCAACTACTCCATTTCCTACCATGTGTTGAACAAATGTACACCCATAAAATGTCTCATGCCCATGTTTAGTAAGAATAATAATTTATATTTTAATTTAAGTTAAATTCAACAATTTATTTTAACCATATATTTCATCAAATTTTATTAAGATATACTAAATATAAAATGTGTATTAATGCACAATTGTATTAAAAACATTTTGAAAGGAACCGAAATTATTTTATAGAGTTCAATTAATTAGCCCATATTTGGTGGCCACTCTAAAAAAAAAAAAAAAAGTTATGAATAGTTTTAGGAGAATTTTTGATTAAAAATAGAGAAAAAAAATTTGGTTTATGGTAAAATATTTTATTGTGTAAATGTTTAGTTGAAAATGATCATTTAGAAAAAAAAGTTTGAAAGAATTTGAATCAAAGATATAAATCATTTAATGTGTTCTCTATGCTCACAAAGATATAAAAGAGGGAGATAAGAATAGATAAAGTACACATCAACTCGAGTAAAGCTCGAGTGATGGAGCAGTAGATTGATCATATTGACTGAAAATTAATTACTTTTACATATTATATAGATAATCTATGAATTTTTAAAAGATAGAAATGATTATTTCGTTGTTAAAACTCTCAATATTGGACCGCACTTTCAATGTTGTTTCTCAATAGGGTAGTCCTACATGTACATTATGGACGCCATAACGATGTCCATAATGTACACATAGCGACCCTCTATTGGGGAGGGGCACCTGGGCCCGCAGGCGACCCCCTATTGCACAGGCGCCCCCCTAATAGGGGGTCGCCATGTGTACATTATGGACACTGTCATGGCGTCCATAATGTACACCAAGATTAATCCTTCTCAATAACCATTGATTTTAAAAAGTTTTTTGATACTATAATTTCAGCCTTGTTTCTCATGTTTCACTCATCTCATGCTTGTCGATAGACAACTTTTTTAAGTTCAATACTAATAATCACTACTATATTAAAAGAGGCGTTTTCAGGTTCACTATTCATTTGCAAATTTTACTCACAGATCACTGTTCCATATCCGGATAAAAGGAAAAAAAATCATTTGCAAATCTTCTTCACAAATTACTGTTCCACATCCGGACAAAAGGAAAAAAAAATATCCGCCACCTTTATTGACTTTACAAAGTAAATTTTTGTTTCCATAATACCCTCCATTATGGATATTTGTTTGTTGAAAAAAAAATCATGTATTTGTGATTTCCATGCACATGACTCTCCATATATGGACAAAAAAAAGGCATATTGTATTCCTTGCCCATTAAGTAATATAATTACACGGAGTAACAATTAATGTAAAACAAGAAAATTGAGAATTTTTATGCTGCACACAGTTTGTCGTGAGAATTTTGATTTCGACAACTTTGATGTCGGTGTAATGTTTGAATATATTTTACCAGTTTTCACATTACCTTTAAACTAAATACAAATGCACTAAATGCAATTGTAATGACACATTTTGTTCTCTCATTTTATTTTGACTAAAATATTGAATTGTAATCATTCTTTTTTCCTTCCACAACCATCTTTGTTGACATTATTTAAATTTAAAATATGTCAATTCCTTCTATAAGTTTCCATAAATATCTATAAATATGTTTTTCATTAGTTTGTATATGTGCTCCCTATAAAAATCGTCTTTCATAATTTTCACTCTCTTTCACAGAGTGTTTTTGCAAATTCACTGCAAATTCACTCATGTGTTTATTCTTCTTCATTTTTATTTTGAGCTGCAAAAATCTACCAATCGCTTAAAAGGTAAAATTTATTATTGTTGGAATATAATTTGTTTTCATAATTTCTATTTGTTTTATTGATTTTTACCGTTTTCTTAGTTTTCTTGTACTTGCCTAATCTGTCTTCCGTTATTTGGATGAAATTTTTCCCTCAATGAATTCTTGTTAGGATGTTTGTAGTCTTCATTCACATGTAAATTTTTGTATTTCAAAACTGAAATATTGTTTGTAGTGTTGTTTTAATTACATTTAAGTAAAATTTTGTATTAGGAGAATGTTTGTTTGATGATAAATGATCTAATCTGAAATCTAAATCTAAAAATGGAAAAAAAATTAGTTTCTCAACCTTAAGATAAAGGGAAAAAAAAACCTCTGTGCGTGGAGCTTCTTGCATGGAGCTAAAAAGCTCTATGCACGGAGCTTATGAAACTGAAAGAATATCTATCGAAGGCAAAAAAAAAATCGAAGGAACAAAACATTTAAAAAAAAATTTGCGCAATGAATATCAAAAAAGAAAAAAAATCTATGAAGTGAAAAAAAAACTAAAAATTCTTCAACAAGCAAAAAATTCGAACAAAAATAAGAAAATATCTGAAATCAACGATTTTTGTAAGGAAAAAATATGACTTACATTGACGATTTGGAAGGAAAAATGACGGATTTTGATATTAGAAACGACTCCCACCCACCATCGAATAGACGTTTCTGAAGTGGGGTCATGAGCGCGATTTTGATAACCTATCAAAAGTTATGGTCGAAATAAAAAAAAGACCAAAGTCGCAAAAAAATAACTTTGGAGACCGAATTATACAAGTGTCAAAAGTTTAAGGACCTAGAATTGCAATTTTTGAAGGATGAAATTGAAAAAAATCAAAATGTAAGAACTAAAAAGTACAAAATAAAAGTTTAAGGACTTCCTGCGCAATTATCTAGAGGACTTAACTGGAAGAAAAGAAAAAAAAAACATTTGAACTCTCCTTGCACCACGGAGAAAAGTCAAGGTGTTGCACGGAGACCTCTAGCTCCGTGCAGCTCCGTGCTAACGGAAGTCTCCGTCGGCACGAAGCAAGTTCAATTTTTTTTTTTAATTTTTTTTTTATTATTTTTTTATTTTCTTGCAATTAAGTACTCGGGGTAATTGCGCGCTAAGTCCTTAAACTTTCATTTTGTACTTTTTAGTCCTTATATTTTGACTTTTCTATCAATTTTATCCTTCAAAATTTACAACTCTAGGTCCTCAAACTTTTGACACTTGTATAATTCGGTCATCGAAGTCATATTTTTGTGCGACTTTGGTCCTTTTTTGTATTTCGACCATAACTTTTGATATGGTTATCAGAATCGCTTTCATGACCCCATTTCGGAAACATTTATTCGACGCGTATGTCGTGGCCACTTAGCTCTGCTGGGTGGGAGTCATTTTCAATGCCAAAATCCAACGTTTTCCTTTCTAAATCGTCAATATAAGTCATTTTTCCTTACAAAATTCGTTCAAATGAGTTTTTAACTTGAATGTCATGTATTTATGTGTCCATCATTTCAAGTTTTTGCACATATATGTTTGTTGTTAATGTTTAAATCATATTGCATAAATTTAAATTCTATGTGTTGTGTTTTTACAAAATTTAATTAATGTTATATAATAATTACATTGTTAGAAAATTTAAACATTTCAATATCAATACCATCCAAATTTATGTAAATGAAATTTACTAATATTGAAATTAGAACATAATTGAAATAAAATTGGTAAAATTAATTATAGCAGTCATATTTTACTATTAGCAAATAGTTGAATATAATACTACAACTTCGATGATTTAAATTACTCATATCTAACATTCAAAATGTAATTCACAATAATTTAACATAATTTAATATATTTAATACACTAATATTACCTCAAAATAACTTAGCCTGTGCATCGCACGGACAAGAACTAGTATTGGAAAAGAACCTTGAAAAAAGTTAGCGTCTTACAAAAACTTTAACTGAAATTGAGATTTTTTTAACCCTTAATTTACTAAGAAAACTATCATTTTTTAATACTATCTAGCACGGATATAGATAATAGTTAAACTCACCTTCTTGGACAATTAAAAGTGAACCCTAATGCTACTTAGAGTATTTTCAAGAGATTCTTTATTTTTAAAGAGCATATTCTTTTATTTGGAGAGTATCTATAAATTTAGAGTTAAAATTTTGAAGTACTCTAAGAGTATCTCTAAGAGACTCTTTAAACATGAAATCATCTCTATTTTAAAGAGCCAACATTTAAAATAATATTTCAAAATACTCTTTAAATTAATATTTTAATTTAAAAAATGAGTTTGACTCTTCAAATTTGGAGAGCCAAACTCACTCTATATAATTAAATGCATTCAAAGTGTTTCAATTTTTAATGTAGGAAAAACAATAAAATAATCTAAAAAAAAACTAGTTAAAATAAAAGATAAAGAGAAATAATAAATATTTTTTGTGAGTAGTAAATTTAAGTGTTAAATAGTAAGAGCATGTTGGAGTACTTCAAAATTTTAACTCTCTAAATTTATAAATGATCTCCAAATGATAGAATATACTCTTTAAAAATAGAGAGTATCTTAGATATACTCTAACAAACTCTTTATCTTTAATATTTAATTTTACTACTCCAAAAAAATATTTATTATTTTTCTTTATCTTTTATTTTAATTAACTTTTTTTTAGATTATTTTATTGTTTTGCTACATTGAAAATCGAAACACTTTGAATACATTTAATTATAAAGAATGTGTTTGGCTCTCCAAACCCACTTTCTAAACTAAAATACTAATTTAAAGAGCTTATTGGAACATGATTTTAAATGTTGACTATTTAGAATAGAGATAATTTCATGTTTAAATAGTCTCCTGGAGATACTATTAGTACTTACAATTAATTGATTAAAAAAAACTCCAAAAATTAGCACTTGTTGGCGGAGATTATATTCAAATTTTTAATAAAAATTGTTAAAATATATAATTGAAAAGTTGTGAATTTCATAAAATTTATTATTGAAATTACTTGTAAACTTTGAATAAATTAAAATCTTGATTATAATCCCACAAAAGAAGTCTCTCTCGTGTGGGCTCCATTAATTCTAAAATGAGTAATACTATATATTATCACCGGGGTTGTCACTCAAATTTAGGTGACATTGACGTGACATTAAATAATAAGTAGAATTAAATGACTTATTTAATTTCACTTTTCATTTAGCATATCATTTAATGTCTCTAAATTGAGGTTGCAACTAAAGTGGGGCTACAAAGTGTTATTCTTCTAAAATTCATTTTTTTTCTCTTATCTTTTCAATAATATATTTTTCAATAAAATAATATTACATATAAATTTAAAAATTTTCCTTTTACTTTAACTACACATTATTAAAAGGAGCACTATTGCATTATACTAAATTTTCCAAAAATTTAATTATTGTACTCGCATTAAAGCCTTGTGCCTACATTTATTTTGATATATACGCTGATTTAATTATTGTACTCGCATTGAAACCTTGTGCCTACATTTTTTTTTTTTTTTGATATCGCATTATACGCTGTTGTATCTACTACTCTTAATCATGTCTGCTGACAACAAATCGAAACCACCATCGTCTCCGGCGCTACCCTGGAGGACTCGCTTCCAATTATCCATCCTCAGTACATTCACCGACGCCTCCTGTCGCCGTGACGGCACCGTCAACCGCCGCTTACTCAGACTCTTAGGCTTCGGGCTCAGAAAGACGGCGAACCCCAATCCTACCAACGGCGTGAGGACTTCGGACGTCACCATCGACTCCTCTCGTAATCTCTGGTTCCGCCTCTTCGTACCCACTCAGTTAGCAGAGCAAGATGATTCTCAGCTGCCCGTAGTCGTCTTCTTTCATGGTGGCGGGTTCATCTTTCTCAGTCCGGATGTCAAGCCCTACGACGTCGTCTGCCGCCGTTTCGCGCGCGAGGTCCCTGCTGTCGTAATCTCAGTCAACTACCGGCTGGCCCCGGAACACCGTTACCCGTCTCAGTACGAGGACGGTTTTGATGTGCTGAAGTTCCTTGACAGTGAGAAGAACGTGTTGCCGGAGAACGCGGATTTGTCACAGTGTTTCTTGGCCGGAGATAGTGCCGGAGGAAATCTGGCCCACCACGTTGCAAAACGAGCGTGTGAGTCCAAATTTAATATCATAAAGGTACAGTTCTCAGCCCCCACACCATTATTTTCAAAATTCCAAATAATTTTGCAAATTTCTCGTTCTCCATCCAGGAATTTACGGCAATTTAGGACAAAGTGGACTCAAAATTTAAGTTCATTTCTATTTTTACACAAGTTTGAACAACCTATTATGATCCATAATTGGTTGTGGACGGTGGAGATGAAGGTAACTTGTTTAATTGCTGATAATTTGTATGACACGTGAAGATAATAGGACTGATGGCTATTCAGCCATTTTTTGGAGGGGAGGAGCGTACAAAGGCCGAGATTGAATTACAAGGGATCGATCCACTGCTATCGGCGAGTCGAACGGATTGGTCGTGGAAGGCATTAATGCCGGAAGGGGAAGGAATGGATCGAGACCACGAAGTTATCAATGTGAGTGGGAAAAATGCAACCGACATTTCTCGACTGGATTTTCCGTCCACATTGGTGGTGGTGGCTGGCTTCGACTCTCTCCAAGACTGGCAAAGAAGGTACTATGAGTGGCTAAAGCACAACGGGAACGAAGCCTATCTGTTGGAATACCCAAACATGATCCATGCTTTTTATATTTTTCCTGAAATACCAGAATCTGACCATCTCTTCTCCCAACTCAAAGACTTCATTCACAAGAATTGTGAAAAAAGTAATTAACATAAGTTAATTGCTTATTTGCTAAATTAAGCTAGCTTTGCGCTGGTAATTGATTATTTAGTATGTGAAAATTGAGAAGCATAATGTACTTCATCTTCGATATATCGAAACAGTTGGTGAATTTACCAATGTGTATTTAGAGTTGTTAAAGGTAATTTGCTAGTAGATTGCTCCTGTTATAAAACTTAATCTTGCTGATTTGGGATCCTAGTACACTGATTCTTGCATTTCCACCTTTTTTAGGCACCATTTTGTCTCTATTCATGACTTCTAACATTCTAAGTCCTCGTCTACATAACACGACTAAGCTTAAAAGGGCATTTTTAAAATTACTCTTGTTGCGTTCTTGAAATGAAATATGGTAATAGCTACTTTGAAGGCAATTCTGGTGAATTGGGACTCCTAGAGTTTTATCAATGACAAACATGTTTCGCGTGTTCTTGTTTGTCACCTCCAATTCAATGAATACATGTGATGTGCACAAGAATGGAACACATTGGACTCGATCTAAATAGCCCGAGCTTATCTCAGCAAATTATCCTAAGAACAAGGTCGGGCTATATGTTGAGGTCTGGCCTTATAGGTTGGGTCATGATCCATAATAACGATTACATTGTCCTTGCCCATTAGAAACATTAATCCTACTTTAATTGTAACTCTCCATAACCATTATCCTAATCCAATGCCAACCTAGCACAAGTTTACATGATTAGGATAAGCACTACAGGGCTAAAGTGCATTATTCAGGTATGCATTTACATAATTTCCACATATAGCCTTTCGCATAAATTCTCTCTATAACATAAATATTGAAGTGGCGACGAGGACACATATTGAGACATTTGTTTCAAGTATTGAAGATCAGTTTGTGCAATATTCAAGCATTCAATTCGAGATCTAGCAGGTACAGATTTTTTGTAGCATTATTGACGCCGTCTTTGGGAAACGCTACCAAAAGTCATGGTTAACACATGCTCAGGATGTCTGCCAGCAAACACATCCACTCCCAATCAGCCCCCGCTGAAGATCTTCCGGGTCCCTAGGAGGTATCATGTAAAGTCCCAAAATTTATTCTATATGCTATATTTTAACATTTTGAAAAGTTAGGGACTAAAGTGCATATACATTAAATTTATTTTTATATGGGTCAAATATTTANATGCGCAGGGAACTGTGAGAATTCAGGTGCATGACAATCGTGTTCAGCAGACCGATTCACGTCAAGCAGAATTCGTTTTCCCCATTACTTGTAATGTAAACCTCACCTATTATTGAAGAATGATAAATATATCAATATTGGGCTTGTTGGATACCTTGTAATTAATAATATTAGGTTCGAAAAAAAGTTAATTCGGATAAACGAGGCTCAAGTTATTGAAGTCGAAAGTTATTATCTTAAAATAGTGATTAATTAAGTTGAGTTACACGTGAAGCAAATTTTAAGGTAAGTTGTTAATTGATTTTTTATTAGATAAAGTTTTTGTATAAACAAAAATATATAATAATAATGAGAGCACGTGTGTATGATGTTGGAAAATGTGTCGATTGTTTTCTTTTTTTTTTAATTGCCTTGATTTTGGGAAATTGGTAATGATAGCCACTTTGTTTGATTGATGGGAAACGAAGTGATTTTTAAATTGTATAGATTACCGGGATTGAGACATTTTGGAAAGGAAAACACTTTATTTTGTAGATTCTTAGGTTATTTTTCCCTTTTCAACTTTATATACCATACAAACAAAGTAGCCATTACTTACGTTGAAGAGAAAAGGAAAAGGAAAAACATAAATACGTTTTATGGTGGTTGCAAGCAAAAATTAAAGTTTTGGGAACGTGGATTTCTTGCTTTTTCTTCCAACCATTTTTTTATCAAACAAGGCAGGATTACGAGGTGTAAGTGGTTAGTCCCGTTTAATTTATTTTTTCTTCATGTTGATAAATACTATGCTAATGAAAGTTATGATATGATATGAAATGGTAATCCAGTACCAAAGATATGATATACTATGAGTTTTTACTGGATTTCTAAAGATATGATATTACAGTATGATATTTTTGACACATGATTTAATAATGTTAATAGGGATTGCACCATTAATTCGTGTCCTATTGAGTATTCCCATATACTCACCTTTTTTATTTTCCCTTACCTCATAGATTAGAACGGGTCGTTGGTTGGTGGGCGATGAGGTGCAGTCGTGGTGCCAAGATTTATGGAACTCAGAAATAATAATCCGGTGTAACAATGCATATTTTTTATATATCAGCAATTTTTCTTAGTTTTATTTCATAAGGAATTATTTAGAAATTTGAGACATGTTTTTATTGGATTATACTTGTGTACTGTAAGGATAAGAAGAAGCATGAACAGTAGAAAATTGATATTTTTTTTTAATGTATATATATATAGTTTAATTGATTTCTAGGGTCCCCTAATTAATGTGATTGAATTTATATGTGCATATATATTGGAAAAAGTGACGTTAAAAGTGGGACAAATAAAGGTGATAGGACAAATCTAAGATAATGTGTGTATATATATATATAACTGTGAACCATGACACTTACTTATACCATGTGAACAGTCCACGTAATTAAAAAAAAAAGAATAATGACAGCGTGTCACTGTTCACCTTGAAAAAAAATTAATTAAAAAAAAAAAATCAGTTTTTGGGCTTCTCATATAAATAGCATGCTTGTTATTTAATCATACACAAAATTGGTGAATTTGACATAATTAGGTAGTTAATTGAAATTATACCCTAATTAGAGAAAAGATTTTGTTGGGAACCATTCTAAAGTATGCCAGGAAATTGAAAATGCCCTCTTGTCTGCCACCTGTGTCAATTTATTTGAATGCCTACTATGTTCCTAATAATTAAATTTTAGATTGGCAACGTGTATGTCTCACATGATCTGAGGGATGATTGTTATCTATTTGAACTAAGTGCTCCAAAGTAGGAGTAAATATAGATGATATGTCTTACTGGACTAAAACAATAAAATTGCACTTTATGAGTACACATTAATGTTGAAATTACTCAATTATGCACAGAATTGAATTCTATGATTTACTTTAGAATTTGAGATCTATCCAAACATGTATGAATATATTGTGTTATTGGGAAGTCTTTATTTTAAGAGAGTGAATAAATACAAATTTGAAAATTTCTCTACATAAAATTTAGTAAATTATAGTTATGTAATTATATACATATTTACGTGCAACGCTGTTTTAAACTTTAAAAAAAATAAAATAAAAAATAAAAATTGTGGCGATTGAAACTCGAGATCTTTGACACTCAACAACCACCAATCGATCACCTTCTGACGACTCTAACGTATATAAAAATGAGTAAGACGATGAATTTATTCGCACATTTTATATAAATTACATTTTTAAATTACGAACTTTTAAATTTTAAGACATGTATGTTTTTCCTGGCTAAAATTATAATAGGTGTTATGATGGTATATGTATAATATGTTAGATTTAGTACTGGTATATGACGAGTGAATTAATACTAATTTTAGGATATGGCACCACCTACCCACACAAATTTGATACGTGATTTGTTGCAAGCGGTACAAGAGTTGAGTAGACAGAATCAAGCACCTCCACCACAAAATGCTCTACCACCGCAAGGCGCATCTCCGTTTGTACCTGTAGCTATTTCAGTGGTTGAGCAGTTTTGTAGGTACAAGCCTCCTACTTTCGACGGTGGTTCCGACCCACTGGCTGTTGATGAATGGATTAGAGGTCTTGAGTTCATCTTTCGACACATTGCTTGTACGGATGCACAAAAGGTACTATATGCAGAATTCATGTTGATTGGAGCAGCTGGTCACTGGTGGGAATCTGTCTCACGCACTAGAACCGAAGAGCAGCAGCGTAATCTGACTTAGGAACAATTTAAGGATGAAGTGATGGCAAAATACTTCCCACAAGCTTTAAGAGATTTCAAGGAATCAGAGTTTTTGCAACTCAGACATGGAAACATGTCGCTTACTGATTACAAGAGGCGATTTGAGCAACTCTCGAGATATGTCCCGCACTAGGTAGATGCAGAAGTTAAGAAGATCAGGAGGTTCGAAAATGGACTACGCCCGGAGATCGACATGATCATTATGTCTCATCGTTTTACTTCATATCGTGAAATGTTGGAGGGGGCTCATGCTATTTCATATCAGAGGACATCATTTGAGCAGTATACCCAACAGGGCAAGAAGTCATTGGGAAAAGGAAAGTGCAATGATCAGAGCAAGGACATACATAACTAGCAGAATAAAAGATCAAGCACAAGAGTTCGTATCCATGGGACGAGTGGGAGTATTACACCTTGTCCTAAGTGTAATAAACTCCACAGGGATAAATGCTGGCTTGGGAAGAATATGTGCTTTCGGTGTGGTAAGTTGTGACACATTACTTTAAATTTTACTGAGCCTCCAAAGAAGAATGATGGTGATGAGGACAAGAACAAGAAGGGGGAAGGCTCAAGTTTTTGCACTGAATCAACATGAGGTGGAGCAGGATCCGAATGTGATTGCAGGTATTTTATTTGAAGCACCTGTTTATGTTATTTCAATCTTGCATTCTTCGTCGCTAAGTCTATACAATAATTACGAAAACAGGTATTCTATTATTATCTGATGTACCTGCTTACGTACTTTTTGATTCAGGAGCTATAAATTCTTTTATCTCTGCATCCTTCGCCATTAGGTCTAACTTTGCATGTGTGAAAACGGATAGTGAATTAGAGGTTAGCATCGCTCCAGGAAGAACTCTTTGCACAAATCAGATGACTAAGGCGATAAAATTAGAGATTGACGAAAGGGTGCTTCTGACAGACTTATATCTTTTAGAGATGAAAGAATTTGATATTATTCTAGGCATGGACTGATTGGGACTCAATCATGCGACCATTCAATGTCACGAGAAAGAAGTGTTGTTTCACAAATCGGAAGAGGAAGAGTTCCGTTTCCTTGAAGCAAGGTTTAAGTCTCTACCTCGCATTGTATCGGCTTTACAAGTGGAGAATATGCTAAGAAAGGAATCATGCCAGGTATTCTTAATTAATATCATCGGTTCCACACATACAGAAACAACCATTAATGATATCAATGTTGTGCGAGACTTTGCAGACGTATTCCCAAAAGATTTGCCAGGCATTCCACAAGATAGGCAAGTAGAATTTACAATTGACTTTGTTCCCAGCGCAACACTAGTTTCTAAGGCACTGTACAGAATGGCACCAAAAGAACTTCAAGAATTGAAGTCACAATTGGAGGAGTTGCTGGAAAAAGGTTTCATTCGACCAAGTGTATTTCCTTGGGGGCACTCCAGTACTCTTTGTGAAGAAGAAAGACGGGAGTATGAGGATGTGTATTGATTATCGAGAATTGAATTATCTGACTATAAAAAATAGATACCCACTGTCAAGAATAGAAGATTTATTCGACCAGTTAAAGGGTGCAACCGTGTTTTTAAGTATTGACTTGAGGTCGGGGTATCATCAGTTGAAGGTTAAGGCAAGCGATATATTGAAAACTACTTTCATGACTCTTTATGGACATTATGAATTCACTGTCATGCCTTTTGGTTTGACCAATGCTCCAGCTGTATTTATAGATCTAATGAACCGAGTGTTCCATCAGTACTTAAACCAGTTCGTCATAGTATTTATTGGTGACATACTTGTGTACTGTAAGGATAAGAAGAAGCATGAAGAACAGCTCTGAGTAGTACTTGAAACTTTGAGGAAAGAGAAATTATATGCCAAATTCAAGAAGTACGAATTTTGGCTCGATCAAGTGGGTTTCCTTGGTCATGTAGTTACCGCCCATGGAATTGAGGTAGACCCAGTTAAAGTGGAAGCAGTAACTAATTGGCCTAGACCGACCAATGTAGGTGAAGTTCGCAGTTTCTTGGGGTTGGCTAGCTACTATAGGAGATTTATTGAGGGTTTCTCGAAAATAGCAGGTCTGATGACTCAGTTGACTAGAAAGGGGATGAAGTTTCAGTGGACGGAAAATTGTGAAAAATGTTTTCAGGAACTCAAGTAGAGATTAATTTCAGCTCCTGTATTGATGATACCTGAAGGTTCGGATGGATTTGTAATTTATAGCGACGCCTACGAGCAGGGTTTGGGTTGTGTTTT
Organism: Fraxinus quadrangulata; assembly: GCA_903798255.1. Taxonomy (NCBI): domain Eukaryota; kingdom Viridiplantae; phylum Streptophyta; class Magnoliopsida; order Lamiales; family Oleaceae; genus Fraxinus; species Fraxinus quadrangulata. The sequence goes on along the minus strand of CAIGRB010123635.1, from coordinate 24,320 downwards.
GATGCAACATGGAAAGGTGATTTCTTATGCCTCGAGATAGTTGAAGCAGTATGACTGTAAAATTATCCTACGCACGACTTGGAACTTGCAGCTCTAGTTTACGCTTTAAAAATATGGCGTCATTATCTATATAGAGGGAAGTGTGAAATTTATACGGACCATAAGAGTCTCAAATACTTATTCACACAAAAGGAAATGAATATGAGACAGAGAAGATGGTTGGAGTTAGTGAAAGATTATGATTGTAGAATTCTTTATCATCCGGGTAAGGTTAACGTAGTCACAGATGCCTTAAATAGGAAGACATGATCACAGTTAGCAGTTTCACCCACGGTGCAGGAACACTTAATAAATGACTTTGAGAAACTAAGATTGGAAGTCATCACATAGCCAACTCAAGCTACAGCAAGAATAAAAGCATTTATGATTCAACCTACTCTTCGGGATCGAATCAAGGGAGCACAAGACAAGGATCCATTCCTACAGAAAATTAAGGCTGATATTGGTTCAAACAAACGTATAGGGTTTGAAGTATCTACAGATAACGCGCTAACTTTTAGAGGAAGGTTGTGTGTACCTAAAGATGAAAGTATAAGAAACGAGATATTGGAAGAGNTTATTCTATATGCTATATTTTAACATTTTGGAAAGTTAGGGACTAAAGTGCATATACATTAAATTTATTTTTATATGGGTCAAATATTTAGATATTGATAGAGTAATGATAAATATATCAAAATTGGGCTTGTTGGATACCTTGTAATTAATAATATTAGGTTCGAGAAAAAGTTAATTCGGATAAACGAGGCTCAAGTTATCGAAGTCGAAAGTTATTATCTTAAAATAGTAATTAATTAAGTTGAGTTACACGTGTAGCAAATTTTAAGGTAAGTTGTTAATTGATTTTTTATTGGACAAAGTTTTTGTATAAACAAAAATATATAATAATAATGAGAGCACGTGTGTATGATGTTGGAAAATGTGTCAATTGTTTTCTTTTTTTAATTGCCCTGATTTTGGGAAATTGGTAATGATAGCCACTTTGTTTGATTGATGGGAAACGAAGTGATTTTTAAATTGTATAGATTACTGGGATTGAGACCTTTTGGAAAGGAAAACACGTTATTTTGTAGATTCTTAGGTTATTTTTCCCTTTTCAACTTTATATACCATACAAACAAAGCATCCATTATTTACGTTGAAGAGAAAAGGAAAAGGAAAAGGAAAAGGAAAAACATAAATATGTTTTATGGTGGCTACAAGCAACAAAAATTAAAGTTTTGGGAACGTCGATTTCTTGCTTTTTCTTCCAACCATTTTTTTTTATCAAATGAGGTAGGATTACGAGGTGCAAGTAGTTAGTCCCGTTTAATTTATTTTTTCTTCATGTTGATAAATATTATGCTAATGAAAGTTATGATATGATATGAAATGGCCATTCGGTACCAAAGATATGATATACTATGAGTTTTTACCGGATTTCTAAAGATATGATATGACGGTATGATATTTTTGACACATGATTTAATAATGTTAATCGGGATTGCACCATTAATTAATGTCCTATTGAGTATTTCCAAATATTCACCTTCTTTATTTTCCCTTACCTCACAGATTAGAACGGGTCGTTGGTTGGCGGGCGATGAGGTACAGTCGTGATGCCAAGATTTATGGAACTCAGAAATAATAATCCGGTGTAACAATGCATATTTTTTATATATCACCAATTTTTCTTAGTTATATTTCGTAAGGATTTATTTAGAAATTTAAAACATGTTTTTATTGGATTATAAATTTGAAACTTTGTTATGCTTTATTAGTAGAATTAACAAATAAATACGATATGCATATTCTCTTTATTATTTATTGGTTATGAGTTATTCTTTTTATTTCATCTAAAGCGTGCCTGTTAAATTTCGCATATCTATAATGTTAATTTTAATAGTTTTGGTAACGATTTAAAATTTAGATTTTGGGTTGTTATATATCATCAGGAGAACCAATACCTCCACCAACGGCCGTTGCTCCTAAAGTGTTTGAGGAGCTCCGCCAACAAGTCGCCATGCTAACTTTGTTACTGAATTGGAGAAATCCGCACCCAACATCGTCGCCACAGGATAGTCTTATGGTGGATGCTCGACCTCGAGCTCCCAGTCCCGACAGTGGTGACGTTCGGGTATACCTCATATGACCTCGGGCTCAAGATGAATTACGATGGACTCCGTCGATCTTGCCAAGATTATTTAGGACGGGATCGCGGTTGGTATGCTTCAGAATACTCAGACAACAATAGGGTTCACCCCCAACACTCTTTTCACCCCTAAGGTCTTGTCACACCTTCTGCCTGACAAATTTAAGCATCATCAGGTAAATGAGTACGATGGGACAACTGATCCCATCAATCATCTCAACATATACAGAGATATCATGAACTTGCAAGTTGCACCTGATGCAGTAGTGTGCAAGGTTTTTCCTCAAACACTCACTAATGCGCTGGGGATTGGTTTTCCACATTGGAACCCAAATCCATAACTTTTTTTTTCAGACTTGACCGATAAGTTCTCCGCTTTCTTTGCAAGTAGGACAATTGAGTCACTCATGTACATGCTTCAAGGACCCAATGAAAAACTTTACAATTTCATGACAAAGTTTAATAAAGAAAGACTTCAGATTCCTGACGTACACATCACAACTACTTTAACATATGCCATAAGGTGTGAAGCGTTTAAAATATCTCTGTCAAAGACCTCTCCCAAATCAATGACCGACCTACTTACTCGAGTTAAGAGATACATTAATATAGAGGAAACTATTTTTCGAAGGAGAGATACCTCGTCATCAAGTAAGCCCGAGCAAAAAAGGCCGTGAGTATAACGTACGTCTAGATCCTTTTCGGGGTAAGCCAAGGCAATACCTCTCCTCTATAACATCCTTCACTCGATTGAACACCACAAAGTCTAACATTTTGATGGAGATCAAAGACCTTAAAGAGCTCAAATGGCCTCCAAAGCTGTGAGGTCTGCTAGATACCCGTGATAAAAGAAAGTACTGTGATTTTTATCTAGATCATGGGCACACGTTCGAAGATTGCTTCGCCTTGAAATGAGAAGTTGAACCCTCATCAAGAGGGGTTTTCTGGGTGCTTACGTCAGTCATGACAAGCATCAAAGGAACAATCGGAATAAGGACAATGCTCCTGAAGATCGGGGAAATAAGCAACCAACAGCAGGTACCATTAATACATTGTCGGAGGGATGGCCTTGGGAGGGGACTCGAGTAGTGTGTGTAAACAATACTCTAGAAAATATCCATCAATTTCAAACACTGATCTTGGTAATATGGAAGACACCTCTTTCGGATCAAAGGACTTTGAAGGCATATCTTTTCCTCGTGATGACTCCTTAGTCATATCGACGGTCATTGCTAATTTTGAGGTAAGAAGAATTTTGGTGGAAAATGGAAGCAAGGCTATTGTGTTATCCCATGAAGCTTTCATTCAGATGGGTATTTAGGTAAACAACTCAAGTCGGTTAAAACTCCCATTTAGGGGTTCAATTGTGGAGTCATCATTCGAAAGCATTGTTGGGTTACTTCTCACTTTAGGATCAGAAAGGAAACACGTAACATAGATCACAACCTTCCAGGTAGTTCGTGTTCTTGTGGCCTACAACACCATACTTGGAAGGCCGTTTCTTACTAGAGTTAAAGCCATTGTCTCAACTTTTCACCTGGCAATGAAATTTCCTACAAGTAATGGGGTCGGAGTAGTTCGGGAAAGCCAAACAGTTGCTAGACAATGCTATGTTACCAGCGTTCAAGAAATCAAAGCTTCATGCAACTTTTGGAGCTCAAATTTGATCTTCAGTATCATGGGAGACTTGCTCTAGTGGAAGAATTGCCGGAGGTTGAGCTCAGAAGCCTGGTAGAAAAGTTACCATTGGTCGAGATCTTGATGCTACAACTATGGTTGAACTTATCGGCTGTCTTTCCCGTAACATCGACGTATTCCCTTGGAAAGTTGAAGACATGTCTGGAATTGACACCAAAGTTGCAATACATAAACTTAATATAAATCCAGATGCAAGACCTGACAAACAAAGGAAGAGACAGTTTGTGCCAGAACAGCGAGAGGTCATTTGAGAAGAAATTGCTAAGCTCGCTAAATTCGGGAAGTCCAATATCCCGATTAGCTCGCCAATGTTATCCTTGTCAAGAAAGCCAGTGGAAAGTGGCAAGGTTGCATTGACTTCACTGACTTAAACAAAGCATGCTCTAAAAACAGCTACCATATACCTCGAATTGATAACTTTGTTGACAGCACGTCAGGTCATAAATTATATAGCTTCTTGGATGCCTTCTCTAGATATCACCAAATCTTCATTGCTGGAGAGGATCAGGAAAAGACCTCATTCATGGTCAATTCAACCATATATTGGTACAAGGTCATGCCTTTCAGATTGAAGAATGCATGAGTAACATTTCAAAGACTTATCAGTAAGGCTTTTACTTACTTGATAGGGAAGAACATCGAGGCATATGTAGACAACATGGTGGTTAAATGGAAGCACGAAAATTTTCATTTTCCCACTACAGTGGGAAAATACAAGATGAAACTCAATCCTACAAAATATGCATACGGAGTGGCCTCAAGCAAATTCTTAGGTTTTATGATCACACATAGAGGGATAGAGGCCAATCTTGACAAGATCTAGGCCTTGGTCTCTATGGAACTCCTTAAAAACAAAAGAGACATTCATAAATTAACAGGTCAGATGGCGACTTTGAACATATTCGTATCTCGACCAGAAGACATGTGTTTTTCCTTCTTCAAAGTTCTTAGGGATATCCAAAGTTTTGATTGGAATGAGGAATGTGATTCAGCATTTCGAGAACTTAAAAGAACATTGGCAACGCCTCCAATTCTCACCAAGCCGGAACCCGGTGATACCTTGTTGTTATACTTGGTCGTTTCTCAAAATGCAGTAAGTGGGGTATTGGTAAAGGAAAGTGGAAAGATCCGTGACCCATCTATTATGTGAGTAAAGTACATCTTGATGTCTTGCCTTGGTCATAACTATTAGAAAGCTACGTCAACACTTTCAATCTCATCCAATTGTTGTATTTACAGATCAACCCCTTAGACACATATTTTAGAAGCCAGATATCTCGAGAAGATTATTGAAATGGGCGATTGAACTAGGTAAATTGGATATAGAGTTCAAGCTGCGGCCAGCTATTAAGGCACATGCCTTGGTTAACTTTATAGCAGAACTAACCCAAGGCCTCGGGGGCCAGAGGATAAAGACCCGAGCAAGGCCTTGGAAATTTGAGAAGTCTTCGTAGATTGAGCATCAAACAGCTTGGGCCCAGAAGTTGTGTTCATCATCACTAACCCGAATAAAACAACATAAATCCAATGTGCACTCAGGTTCGAATTCGAAGCCACTATTATGAAGTAGAGTATAAATATGTTATTATAGCTCTAAAACTCGCATACAACCTTGAACTTGAACACACAAACGTTTTCAGCGACTCACAACTAGTGGTTGGATAGATTGAGAGTACTTTTGAAAGAAAAGATGAAAAAATGAGCTTGTATTGTTTAAAGTTGCATGATCTCAAAAGATGATTTAAGAGTTGCAAAATTCTGAAAATTGCCAGAGCTGATAATTCGAAGGCCGATGCATTATCTAGGCTCGTTTTCATGGGTATAGATGGACTCAACATAATGGTACACATCAACATGGTGATAGAACCTAGCATAAATTAGAAGTCAAGCATCATGGACATTGACCATGACCCCTTTTGTATGGACCCGATAATCGAATTCATAAGTAATGAGAATTCACCATCTAACCTCTGGGCAGCAAGGAGCATTAGATCTCAAGTACCAAGATATTGTATCATTGGAGGAGTCTTATTTCGAAGAAGCATTATACTTTCCTACCTCAGATGTCTTAGACCTTCCAAATCACTCCAATTCTTGACTGAAGTTCATGAGGTGTGTGTGAGAATCAAGGAGCTCGAGCTCTTGCCTACAAGCTCATAAAATATGGGTATTATTGGTCTAGCATGAAAGAAGATGCATTGGATTACGTAAGGAGGTGTGACAAGTGCCAGAGATTCGACAATATCATACATACTCCTGGCGAAGAGAAAGCTAACTCATATCCACTCTTCGGCTCCTTTTGAGCAATGGGGAATTGACATTCTAGGACCTTTTTCTTTGGTAAGAGGTCAACTAAAATTTGTTGCAGTGGCAGTATAATACTTTATTAAGTACATAGAAGCTAAACCCCTAGTAGTAATCTCGTAGTTGAACCCCTAGCAGTAATCTCATAACCTATGCTCAGGTCATTCATTTGGAAATTTATTGTATGTAGGTTTGGGATACCGAAGGTACTCATAACAAACAATGAAGGCAATTTGATAATTCGCACTTCAAAATTTTTTGTGCAAACCTTGGGATTGACCATCGGCTGACCTTAGTCCTACACCCTTAGAGTAATGGCCTCGCAGAAGTAACTAATCAGATCATACTACAAGATCTTCGAACTAGGATTAGGGATGCTAGAGGTAGTTGGCATGATGAGCTGCAATCCATTATTTGGACATATAGGACTTTCCATAAGACAGAAATTGGCGAGACCCCTTTTATGTTAGCTTTCGGCATCGAGGCAACAATTCCAATTGAAGTCAGCCTTCATACGTTAAGAAGGCTAGAACCTAATCCCCAAGAGCAAATAGCCGAAAACCTTGACCTACTTGAAGAAGTACGGGAACAGGCGGTGCTAAGAGTGGCAAGTTATCAAAACAAAATAGCAAGACACTTCAACAACAGGTCAAATCTAGAAGATTCAGAGTTGGAGATTTAGTCCTTAGAAGGGCAAAAGCAGCTAGCCATCCTCCAAAAAAGCTCGGACGGGTCTAGGAAAGACCTTTAGAAGTATGAAAAGTTAAAGACAGACACCTCGGGAAAACTTGTAAGACTCCGAAATTTTATGCTCATTTAATTTGATCATTTAAATTTTTAGGATAGTAATTTAACTTTCCAAAATTTTTATATGGCCAAGTTATTAGTGATTGTCTCGGTTGCATTATTTTGAGATTGAGAGA
>CAIGRB010123635.1:0-16441 GCA_903798255.1 Fraxinus quadrangulata | reverse complement strand
TTTTAGGGTCAGTTCAAAATGCAATAACGAACTCTAAAAACGTCTATTTGAGACTCTAAAAATACTCCCATGTTCCTCTTTGAGTTGTCTTAATATGAGAACAAGAATCACTCAATTTGGATGTCTGTAGCAGGAGATATAAATTTTTAAGTGTCAGAGGGTCAATCTGAAATTTCTGTGCAGTACCTCTCTGCTTTTAATGAAACGTCCATATCATATAGCTAATACATCTACTTAGCGTAAGGATGTGCACAAGCACACAACTACTCTTAGTGAAAAATGAAGGGTGAGAGTGGGGTATTTATAGGGATCTTAGGAAGGTCAAAGGTCACTGAATCTCAACCTTTCAATGTATGCCATGTGGTAATCATCTAAGATCGTGTGCTACATGCCCAACGCGTGTCTGACACGTATCACACATCCACCATAACCTATAACCAGAAATGGAGTTCAACATCAGGCTATCACAACTCATACCTATTAGAAACATTAATCCTACTTTTATTGTAACTCTGCATAACCTTTATCCTAATCCAAACTGTCAACCTACCACAACTTTGATTCAAACTTAAACAGAACACTTTCAATATAACACAAACACCTTACATGATAAGGATAAAGACTACAGGTGGTTGGATCTTTTTAAAACTCCATCACCAACATCTATAAATATAAGACCAAAGTGCATTATTCAGGTGCGCTTTTACATAATTTCTAGCATATAGCCTTTCGCATAAATTCTGTTTCTAACTTAAGCATCGAATGGACGATGATGACAGACCTTGATGGCTTTATTTCAAGTATTAAAGATCAGTTTGTGCAGTATTCAAGCGTCCAGTTCGAGATCTAGCAGATGCAGATTTTTGGTAGCATCAACATGCATGCTATTTGACTTGAATGTGTCGCACCATGTGGGTATGCCGTGTGATGCAATGTGATTAAGTTGCTCAATATGCTAGTTCTTATTGTGAATTATATTTTTATTAGTGAATGGTTATTATATCCCCGAAATCCTAATTATCATGACTGTTGCATACCTTCCAGCCCTAATTTTTCCCTATAAATATTGAGTTTTAGTTCTCAATGAAATATGAATAAGTCTATGGGCTTTTTTATTTTCTTCTATTTTCTCTCATTTTTATAACATGTTATCAGCATGAAATTCTAACTAATTGATTTAACAAAATTTTTCTTTCGATCAAAGAAAGTCAAGAAACTCTAACCAATTGAATTTATAAAGAAACTTTTCTTTTCCACAATGAAAATGTGAATATTCTCTTATCTTTGAATTGCATAAAAAAGTGGTATAGTTATTCGATTTGATCATGTCATTTTAACTATATCAATTTATGATAAATAAATATTTGCTTAAATTTAATATTTTCCATTCAATATTCTATATCAGTATTCTGGAAGAATGTTGCAGCATTGTTTGAAAACGAATGTTTTATTTAAGTCATTTTGTTTTATATAACTGTCTATGACAGTGGCATTGACCAAAGGTGGTGGGACAGTACGGAACTCGGCGATGGTACATTAGAGTTTCATTTAAGCCCTAATGTCGATTCCTTGATTTTTGTATAAAGGATGGAAAATTGCCTTCAAATAAGAGTAAGGTATGGATGAAAGTTGATTTTCTCTTGAATTAGGGTTCTTGACGTCCTAAAAAACAACCTTTACAAGGTAAAAATCTTATGGAAGTCGAAAGAAAATCAAGGTGATTTGTTGGCTCACAAAAATTAACCTCATGATTAATCCACTATGCATGGGCTCTCCCCAATTTTTTTCACTTCTGATGTGAGCCCACTAGCAATAGTAGCTCTGAAACCTACAAAAGATTGAATCACAACCCCAAAAAAGCTAAAATCCCGATTTGAAGTTTGACATGATAATTTATTGAATCAAGCTTCAAACAAGACTTTGCTGTTTTGAAGTTATAATTCATTCTTTGGTGATTTTTGGAGTTACTATCGCTACATGGATTTACATCATTTGATTAATAGTTTTGACTCTAAAATCAAGGTTATATCTTTATGTTTCTGCATGTTTTTTTATCTTCTTCGTTGGGTCTTCATCTTCTTCATCGAATCTCCATTCGTTTTCTTGACTCTTCATCATCTTCTTGAGTCTTTTACATCAACACAAATAACAAGAACATTCAAGAATTGTTTTGTGCATTAAATTTAGTGCACCAATACAATTTTGTTTCGATCTTTCTCGCCATTGTTGATTTTACGCATATTTAGTGTCAAAAAAAAAAATGAAATTCTAGAAAAAAATTCCAAGAAAAAAAAAGGAAAAAGAAAATTCCAAACCAAAAAGAAACTTATTCGATTTCAAGAAATGCTTTCTTGAAAAAAATTCTTGAAGTGCAATGTTTTTCAAGAAATCAATTCAATGCCTAAATCATCCATTGATATCATTATTGTTGTGGAAAAAGTATAAATCAATTTCAGGAAATAGTTTCTTGAAATTCTTGGTTGTGCTTTTATTCAATTGTTTTGTTCGTTCCTTTCTTGAGCCTTTTTTTTCTCGAGTCATTATCCTTCTTAAATTCCTTGTTCTTGCAGGTTTGAACCTCATAAGGGGAAATGTTTTGGTTGATATCAATTAGTTTCTTAGAGAACTTGAAAGAAAGTATTGAGAGGAAAAGAGTAAGAGGTGAGATTATTAGAGGAAAAAAAATCAAATTTGAGTGAAACACGAGTGCAAACAAGTGAGGCATACAAACTCTAGTTATGAGGATGTCTGATAAAAAAGAATCAATATCTCGATAGAGAGATAATCAAGCCTTCGTGATGAGAGTCTTACAACATCAATTTAAGCGAATAAATGTGGTATTTGGAGAAATTAGAGATATAATGGATCAAAAGGATACGGTGACAACTAACTTACAAATGGGGAAACCTAGAGGAGTTTCTAATGTTAGGAGGCAAGGTAGGCGTGATCATAGAGTTGAATCTGATGATGGGAATGAAGTTGATAGTGCTAATGAGGATGATCAAATATCGGATTCCGAAATGGGTAGGATGAGGAATAGAGGAGATAGGAATGAAACAGGGCCTAGAGGAGATCTTAGAGACTTTGGTAGAGGTAGGGTTGAATGGAATTTGGGTAGCATTAAGATGAAAATTCCTTCATTCCAAGGTAGAAACGATCCGGAGGTATACTTAGAGTGGGAAAAGAAGTTGGAATTAATCTTTGAATGCCATAACTATTCTAAGGAGAAAAACGTGAAACTAGCCGTGATAGAGTTTACCAATTATGCAATCATATGGTGGGATCAATTAGCAACAAATAGGAGGAATCATGAGAGGCCTATTGAAACATGAGGCAAGTTAAATGCTTGAGGAAGTGATTTGTACCTAATCATTATTGTAGGGATCTTTATCAAAAACTTCAAAGCCTTAATCAAGGTTTGATGAGTGTAAAGGATAATGAGATGGAGATAGCTATGATTAGGGCAAATGTTGAATAGGATCGAGAAGCCTCAACAACTAGGTTTTTAAATGGTTTGAATAGGGAGATAGCCAATGTAGTGGAACTACAACATTATGTGGAGTTGAAAGACATGAATATATAGCTATGAAGGTGGAGAGACAACTAAAAGGAAAATGAGCAGCTAAATATTTTTCGGGTTGTAATCCTTCTTGGAAACTAAAGTGGGATAGTAATAGAAGTAATGGGATTGTTTCAAAGGTTAAGACCGAACTACCAAGGGAAAAAAAGTAACTAGCAAAATAAAACCCAAGGCAGATTCCTGACCTTCTAGGAATGGGGATATTATTAAGTGTTTTAGATGCTTGGGTTCAGGACACATTGCTTCTCATACCTAGGTTAGATGATATATTTGATAAACTACATGGGTAATATATATTTATTAAAATAGATCTTAAAAGTGGATATCACCAAATTAGGATGAAAGGAGATGAATGGAAAACTACTTTTAAGTCTAAATATAGATTGTATGAGTGGTTAGTTATGTCATTTAGACTTACTAATACACCTAGCCCTTTCAAGAGATTAATGAACCATATTTTGCTTTCATTCATAGGTAAATTCTTAGTATATTTTGATGATATTCTAGCGTATAGTAAGAACTTAGAGGAGCATATAGAGTATTTGAGGCGTGTGCTTGTTGTCTTGAAGTATGAGCTTTATGCTAATTTTAAGAAGTATACATTTTGCATGGAAGAAGTTGTTTTTCTTGGTTATGTTGTTAGTGCAAAGGATATTGAAGTGGATTAAGAGAAAATCAAAGCCATAAAGGAGTGGCAAACACCTTAAAGTATAACTGAGGTAAGAAGCTTTCATGATTTAGCTAGCTTTTATAGGAGTTTTGTTAAAGATTTTAGCACACTTGCCACACCACTCACTGAGATTGTGAAAAAAAGTTTAGGATTCCATTAGAACATTGAACAAGAACATGCATTTAATTCTATTAAGAATATGTTGTATTTTGCAAGTGAACGAGATCGTGATCAAGTAATATAGTGTGTGTAGCACAAACCCACGATGACTATGTGTTTTATCTAGTTAAAGTTAATAATACCCTTAATCGAATAGCAATAATGACTTGTAATAAATCTATGTCTAACTCATCATGTACTAGAAATCAAAGTAAAAGTTTATCAAATTTTTGAGATGCATTGCTAAGATGTAGAATCCCCCTTTTCAATCCATTTTTAGTACAACAATTAAAATGACTCTTTGTTATCATGCGAGTTGATCGAAGTTTCAAATTTTTTTAAAAACTTCTCTCGCAATTAAATTTAATCCTATATGTAACATTTCTATATCTCTATAAAAGATACCAACATATAAGAAAGCATTAAATGGGTTAGAACATAAAAAAAAATCATGCGAAGCATAAAGATATATATCTATCCTCTAACGAACCTCACAATGTTTATTACTACGTGCTAACGATCCTATTATCTCTCTCGATGACAATAAAATCCACAAACAATTCAACTAATGGCCAATTAATTAACAATCTAAACCATAATAAATATTCACACATTCAAATAAATTAATGTCAAAATAATTAATTAATAAAAAAAATTTCAAAACAAGAGTTCATCAATATTTAGTAATGTAAAAATTTAGCCTAGCATAATATTGAAATTAAATACACAAAAGTGGAACGACATCACCGGAAATTGATGAAACGTGAACAAATTTGGTATTAATTGAAGCTGTTTGTTTTCTTATCTGCTTCGGTCCTGTGTGTAATTTATATATATACATATATTCTAAGGCTGCCACCCATTTGTGTATATAATATATGAAGTCACATATTAAAAACTAAACTCTCTAAAACCTAGCCGTGTCGCTTGGTCGGGCCACCTCCTCTAGCAGGCGGCTAAGGGGATTGCAACCTATGCCTCTATAGTACTTCGGCTACAACCTATCCCGGAGATGAAGATTGAGATGAGGCAACCAAAGGAGAATGAATGAGCACTATGGTTTCATTTCTCCAAATCTGAATTGGAGCTGGCAGCCATCCCTTTCAGGTTTCCTGTTGTTCTGAAGTTTTTGAAGAGAAGACCATCGCTAGATCAGCTACGGAGTTTCATTAAGGCGAGGTGGGGTATTAAAGGATTCTATGCCGTGAGTAGTATGCAATGGCCACGTAATGTTTTTATCCATTTTGCCTCAGAAGAAGATTTTGTCATTGCGTGTGCTAGAGAATCATCTAATATTGACGAAACACCTCTCCAGATTTTGACGAAAACAAAGAATCTTCACTGATCGTTGTATGGGTTTTCCTCCCTAGATTATCTCCCCACTTTTATCATGAATCCATGCTACATATTATAAGTGGTGCCTTTGGTCTTTTCTTGAAGAGGGACAATTTTACAGTTTGTGCATCTCGTACAGATGGTGCTCGAGTCTGCGTAGAGGTTGATGTGTCCAAACCTCTAGTGGAATGCTTTTGGCTGGGCGTCCCCTTCCATTCGTCCAATCATTGTCAGGAAATTATTTATGAAAGACTCCCATCGTTCTGTAATTTTTGTAGCACTATAGGTCATATGAGTTGGTTTGCAAGAAGAAGAATCAGCGGAAAAGGAGTTTACAGATGTGGCGATGGATCTGCCAATGGAAGAGGAATCAGCGGAACAAGACGCTAGAATTGTAGATAAACAAAATAGGATCCTGCAGCTAGACATTTTGGTTTCTTCGGCCTTTACTCTATTTGGATGCAATAATGGTAGATTTGCTACCAATCTTAGTGATATGAGAGAGAATGATTCTGCACAAAATGAAGCCTATGCAAATAGAGGGGCCACTACAGATATTGTTGAGGGTACAGTGTATAAAAAGAATTGGGTGACCTGTGACACTTTGGAGGTTAATACGACGCCTAATGAAAATTATTTAGAGCAGGCTATTGTAAGGGGGGATGCTAATGCCGTTTAGGAAATTCTTGTTATGGATGTCATGGACAATATTGCAAACCTAGTAGTAAGGGGAGAACCTCTTCCCCAAACCTCACCAATGGCACCTATTGTGCATACCGAAGTAACAGCGACGGAGAGGCAGATATCATCTGACGGTGAGTGTGAAACTGATTTACTTGAATTGGAGATGCTGAACTATGACACAGATAATATAATGATAGTTCCATTTAAAAGATGAAGGGGTAATAGTCGGAAAAAGGTGACGCTTAGTATCACCACGAGGTCCCAAAAATCCTATTAACTATGAACATTATTGTTTGGAACACTAGGGGTGTGGTCTCCTCTAAAAGTAGATTATTGGGGACTGAAAAAATAATATAATCCCTCTTTGTTAGTTGTCAATGAACCTTTTGTTTCTATTAATAAAATTATTGATTGGGTTCGACGTTTAAGATTTTCACATCACACGTCTAATGTTGAGGTAGGAGGTAAAATTTGGATGTTCTAGAACAATGAGTTGTCTGTCTGTTTGAGCAGTGTATCAGACCAAGAGATATCTGGCTGGATTTGGATGGGCTGCATTCGGGTGTTCTTTTCTTTTGTATATGCTAACTATTGCCAGAGGCGTAGACAGGAATTATGGGATCAGTTGAAGAGTTTCAATTTTGGAGATGCTGGATAGTTAGTAGGAGGTGACTTCAACATAATACGGTCCAACGATGAGAAATTGGGTGGTCTGTCCACATCTTCTACGGCCATTCGGGAATTTAACGACTTTATTCATGATTCTGGTATGATGGACATCCCTTTTGAAGGTCCAAAATTCTCTTGGTCTAATGGACGTCAGGGCACACAACATTTTTGGGCTCGATTAGACCGTATTTTGGTTAATCAGAACTTTAAGAACCACTTTCCTTCAGTTGCCTTTCTTACTTGGAACGCACGTCTTCGGATCATTGCCCGATGGTTTTATGTTGCAGGCATCACTTTAGGTTGACAGGACCCAGACCTTTTCGGTTCTTAACCATGTGGTGCTCTCATAAAGAATTTCTAACTTTTTTGAAATAAAGCTAGGAGATAAATTTGACGGGCTCTCCAATGGTGTGTCTTGGACGTAAACTGAGAAATCTAAAAATAGTACTTAAAACATGGAATGGGGAGGTGTTTGGAAGGGTGCAACAGAATATAGAGACCTTTGAAAATAATCCGATTCAGTTGGAAAAATCTTTGATGGATTATTTCTCATTGGAGACTAAAAATCAGCTTTTACAATGCCAATATCAATATGCAGCTTGGCTCGAAAGAGAGGAAGCTTTATGGAGGCAAAAATCGTATATTAAATGGCTTCAAAAGGGTGACAGCAATTGTTACATGAAAATCCCGCAAGCCTACGATTTCGTTGTACAAGTAATAGGAAGTTATCGTCCCACAGGGAATAAGACTCAACTTCAGTGTATTCGATATATTTAAATTCGAGAGTATAACAAAAGATGGTTGAGTTGTATTTAACTCCGTTCTATAACTACGAAAGCAATAAAAAGAGATTTTAAATCAAATATGAGTGAGTGTATTGGATTTCCGATTCCACGAATCAATTCTTAGTTTCAATTCTCAACCAGTGATAATTAGCTTAATTCATGCAATTATGACGATCGATAATTCCAGTTTTATTTACTATTCTTTCCCAAGATATAACAAACCTATAATTGCCACGAGATGATTCCTAATCCGAATTCATATGACAAACATGCATTGACGTTCGGGATTATCATACATAATCACACACGTCATAAATATTATTTCTAATAGTTATTGTCCGTGTGTTCCATAAACAGTGTTCTACCTACCGTGAGTTTTTCAACACTACGAATAAGCAACTAATCGTCCTAATGGTGCGCAAACATTAAAATAATATATTTAAACATATTTATGAAATCACAATGCAAGAATTAAACTAAAAACACGTGGACTCGAATTCAAAACTAAGAATCAAATAGTTTCGTCATCCATCCAACACAGAAAAATTTAGCCTAGGACATTATCGAGATTAAACACAAAGAAGTGGAATGACATCACCTATAAATTGACGGAACATGATTAATTCCCTATTTGATGTTGTCGTGGTCACGTTCCTCCTCCAAAGTTGCC
Organism: Fraxinus quadrangulata; assembly: GCA_903798255.1. Taxonomy (NCBI): domain Eukaryota; kingdom Viridiplantae; phylum Streptophyta; class Magnoliopsida; order Lamiales; family Oleaceae; genus Fraxinus; species Fraxinus quadrangulata. The sequence continues at coordinate 7,889 of CAIGRB010123635.1, read as the reverse complement.
TCTAATTCAGCTCCAATTGCAAAAATATATATTATTCTCTTTGCCGGTGCGTGTATCTATGTTTTATTATTCCAGCAGCCAATTGTGTGATGTAATTCAGCCCCCGACAGCCTACTATCTGTATGTGTGTATATATCTCTGTAGCTGCCTCTCAATTTTGTGTATATAATTTATAAGTCAGTCGCAAGGATTGACTTCTCTTCCACCCACTTTCTGTCTATATGTATATCTCTCTCCTCTCCTTAAGGGCTACCAATGAATGTGTATATATAATATTCTCTTCCAGCCACTTCAATGTGTTTTTATTTCTGCTTCACCACCGCCGAAATTGAATGTGTTTTCTCTCTTCCTTCCTTCCTTTAGCCTCCGTCTCGTGTGTGTGTGTGTGTGCACAACATAAACCACCAATTATTTGGTCCATTTAGAAATCCAATTGGAGGCCCAATAATAATAATAATAATAATTCTTTTTCTCCAAGTCCTCAAATCCTCCAAATAAATGCAATTTAGTCCTTCAACTTCTATAGTGTAGACTTTGATCCCTGTACTTTGAATTTTGTCATTTTTTCCCCTTATTTTACATATTTTCTTCAATTCTTCATTAAATATTGAATTTTACCTACAAAATGTAATATAACACAATTTAGGTTTTGCCAAAAAAAACAATAAAATTCTATAGTTTCAAGCCCTGAATAAGTATAGAAAATACACTTATCAAACCCCTAAACTCGAATCATTGTTTGTCCTCAAACAAAATTAAAACCTAACAAACATACAAACATGGAATGCTAATTACCTAATAACCTAATTGGTGGCCCGTCAGTCAAGTAATGCAAAAAGTTTTAGCTAATTACCCTCGCTTTTTATCTCAGAGTTGAAATCATAATATCAGATCTATGCACATTTTCAAAATCATAGCATTATGAATTCATGAATTGTTTTAATTCTCAACCCTCAATAGTCAAATATATTCTTTCATCACTCGTAAGATGTATATACCCCCAAACTTATTCTTTTCCCTCCTTTCAAGTTTGTGAACTAAGATTGAATTTTATTATATCCTCACCTCTCTAGTTTAAGTGAATCTCACTAATTGCATGTCAATAACTAAAGATTCTCTATAGTTTGATTGTTTCAATCTCTAGGACTTAACTAAGCTAACAATCCCTTATCAAAAGTCAAATTTTCTCAAATAAGTGTTTGGGACATAACCAAGGCATTTGGTGCATCTTCCGTTTCATGCACCTGCTTTTTTTTATTTAAGCATTCTTTCCCTTAAACTTTCTAAATGACCCATGTAACAAGTTTTCGGCCAATGACTTCCAAGTCAGATGATCATAGGGCACCAAGCTTTAGAGACCATTGCAGGCTTAATTGCTCGAGTCATAAAGACTACAAAGAGAAATTGTCAAATAAAATAATAACTTTTTTGTGACTTGATTAGTGCAATGTCCCTTATTACACAACAATTTAAGAAAATCAACCTCTAACTTGAGATTTTCATCCAATTTCATCCTATTGACTTTAGACAATCCACACAAGATTTTTTTTTTTCACACATAGAATCCCCATTTATCTCAATATCTTCACACAACAGTGAAATCCCCCAAACTATTCTAAATTTGGTCCAAGGATGTAAATTGTTTTGGGTTTGGGTTTAGCATCTATGGTCCACTATTTCAACATATCAAATTATGAATTGAACTCATTCATATACAATGCTTAACATAATTCACGTGCTCAATATATATCAAATTTCACTTAAAAAGAAAAAATTAATCTAAGCATGCAACTTATTCACCATTCATAGATCAATTCATGATTCAATACATTCATCATTGTCAGCTAGGGCAACTTTTGCAATAAAAGTACACAAACAAACAAATAAAACAAAACATAAATAAAAATAAATGAAAACTCATGTTTTTCACCCGTAAACTTAAATTAGATATTGTATTCAATGTCGTACATTCTAAATCTGCATATAAAGGGATGGGGAGGAAAATGAAGAAAAGACTCCCATGATATGGCTTGTAATCCACTGGCTAGCTTTCCTATTGCTCCTGTTGGCTCCTTGGTCCTGATTGGTTTAAGTGTTCCGCGACATCACATTCTTGCACAATGTGGTCAAATAAAACATTAAGGTTTAAAAACTTGGAATAAGTGTTACTTAACTCTAACAACTAATAAACCAACTAACATATCGAATACCTAAGGAAAAACGGGGTATGGATGATGAGTCTTAATTTTTTTTTTATAAATTATCGTAAATTATTCTAAAAGCAAAATAATAAAATAAATGAAAGGGATAGAAGTTTTGGGTTGCCTCCCAACCAGCGCTTGTTTATAGTCTATAGCTCGACTTCGTCGCTGAGGCTAGTCTACAGGATTAAGTAGCACAGTTGTTTTCTCACTGGAATAGTCACCTCCCCAATAAGCCTTCAACTGTTGTCCATTTACTTTGAACCTCCTTTGTTGATCTTGTGATACCACCTCCACAGTGCCATGCGGAAACACAACCACTACCGTAAAAGGACCCGACCACCTAGATTTTAGCTTTCCCGAAAAGAGCTTGAGGCATGAATTGAACATCAACACTTGCTGACCAACCTCAAACTCCTTTTCCCGTATATGCTTATCATGTCATTTCTTGGCTTTCTCCTTATAAATCTTTGCATTCTCATATGAATCCAAATGAAACTCATCGAGCTCATGAAGTTGAAGAATCCTCTTTTCCCCTGCTGCCTTCATATTAAAGTTGACAAGTGTGTTGCCCAATATGCCTTATACTCGAGCTAAACCGGTCGATGACAAGCCTTTTCAAATACCAGCCTACATGGAGACATGCCAATTGGAGTTTTAAATGTTGTTCTATATGCCCAAAGTGCATCATCTAATTTTCTTGCCCAATCTTTACTTGATGTATTGACTGTTGCTTTAAGAATCCTTTTTAGCTCCGTGTTAGAGATCTCCACTTGGCCACTAGTTTACGGATGATACGGTGTCGCGACACAATGTTTCTCTTCGTACTTAGCTAATAACGACGCCAATAAGGGATTACAGGAATGTTTCGCACCGTCACTAATAATAGCCCTCGGGGTACCATGCGACCGTCGTTAGTGGGCAAAGCTATAGCCTCAACCCATTTGGATACATAATCTACTGCCACCAATATATATTGTTGACAGTAGGAAGAAGGGAACGGTCCCATGAAGTCGATACCCCAAACATCGAATATCTCAACTTCTAGAATGCGGTTTAAGGGCATCTCATTCCTCCTAGAGATGTTTTCGGTTCTTTGGCATTTTTCACAATTTTTTACCATATAATGTACATCCTTAAATAACATAGGTGAATAAAAACCTGATTGTAATACCTTTGCTGCTGTTTTAATTGCTGCAAAATGACCTCCATATGGCGCCGAGTGACAAGATTCTAGGACTTGGTGTTGTTCCACTTCTGGTACACATCGGCGTATAATTTGGTTCGGGCCTCTTCTATAAAGAAATGGATCATCGCAAAAATAGTGTTTCAAGTCACTGAAGAATTTTTTCTTTTGATGACTTGAGTATTCTGGTGTAATGATGGAGTGGGCCAAAATATTTACGTAGTCTGCATACCATGGTGTAGTAATGATTTGAAATAGCATCTCATCCGGAGAAACTTCATTTATTTCCTCCATAGGGTTTGACTCCTGTGATTCAAGAAGAATTAGATGATCCGCAACAACATTTTGGCTCCCTTTTTTATCTCTGATCTCCAAGTCGAACTCTTGCAACAAGAGTATCCATATAATAAGTCTCGGCTTCACGTCCTTCTTGCTCATTAGATATTCCAAGGCAGCATGATCCGTGTAAATAATTACCTTTGATCAAATCAAATATGGCCTGAATTTGTAAAGGCAAATACAATTGCCAACATCTCCTTTTCGGTAGTATCATAATTCACCTGAGCTTCATCCAAAGTCTTGCTGGCGTAGTGAATGGCATATGAAATTCTTTCTTTTCGTTGACTTAACACTGCACCCACTTCGTGATCACTGGCGTCACACATAAGATCAAACGGATAAGACCAATCTGGAGCACCCAAAACTGGAGTAGACACTAACTTTTCCTTTAGAGTGTTGATCGATGTTAAACATTCTTCAGAGAAGTGAAATGGAGCTCCTTTTTCCAATAAATTGCATAAAGGCTTCGAGATTTTGGAGAAGTCCTTGATGAATCGACGATAGAAACCAGCGTGACCCAAAAAACTTCTAACTCCTTTCATTGTCACCGGCGGTGGTAGTTTCTCAATAACCTGTATTTTAGCTCTGTCCACCTCAATACCTCAAGTTGATATCAAATGCCCTAACACGATCCCCTCTTGGACCATGAAATGACATTTATCCCAATTTAACACAAGGTTGGTGTCCTCACAACACTGCAACACTTTACCCAAATGGTCAAGGCATTCGTTTAATGACTTTCCAAAGACTGAAAAATCATCCATGAATACCTCAATGATATTGCCCACCATGTCCGAGAAGATAGACAGCATACAATGCTGGAAAGTAGCTGGTGCATTGCATAACCTGAATGACATTCTTGTATAAGCAAAAGTGCCATAGGGGCATGTAAAAGTAGTTTTTTCCTGATCATCTGGCATTATAGAAATCTGGTTGTACCCCAAGTAGCCATCCAAAAAGTAGTAGTAGGCATGTCCCGCTAGTCTCTCCAACATCTGATCAATAAAGGGAAGGGAAAAATGATCCTTCCTTGTAGCATTATTGAGTTTACGATAATCAATGCAAACTCTCTATCCAGTGACTGTACGTGTAGGACTGAGCTTGTTATTTTCATGGAACTACTGTGATCTCCCCCTTTTTTTGGCACGACTTGTATTGGATTGACCCAATGGCTGTCTGATATAGGGTAAATGATCCCTGCATCCAAAAGTTTTAAGACACCTTTTCTTACCACTTCCTGCATAGTAGGATTTAATCTTCGTTGATGCTCAATCGAGGCTCTGTAATCATTCCCCATCAGTATTTTGTGCATGCAAAGAGAAGGCCTGATCCCTTTTATATCTGACATGGTCCATCCTATCGCTATCTTGTGATCCCGAAGCACCCTCAACAATTGATCTTCCTCTGACTCTGTAAGATTATTCAAGATAATTACGAAAAGTGAATTCTTCTCTCCCAAATATGCATATCGAAGATGAGAAGGTAGTTATTTGAGTTCAAGAGTTGGAGCTTGCAGTATAGATGGTAGAGGTTTTGTGGGGCCTTTATCGATCTCCAACTGTGGTTGCCTTAAGAGTGATGGTCTGGCTTCCAAGTAACATGCACATTCTTCTGCTTCCTTTTTTTCCAATGATAAATCCTGAGAGTGTAGCAAACAGGCATCCAAGGGGTCCCGAGGATGATCAAGTCTAAATGTCTCTGTTACTACTTCCTTGATCACGTCAATTTGCATGCAAGAATCTAGTTCATTTTGAAATTTGAAAGCTCTAAACACGTTGATTTTCAGCTCCTCATCATCTAATCTCAATATTAACTGACCCTTCGCACATCAATCAGAGCTCTTCCCCTAGCAAAAGATGGTCGACCCAAAATGAACGGGGACGTCCCTATCTTCTTCCATATCCAAGATAATAAAGTCTGTGGAAAATAAATTTATCGACCTTTACCAAGATGTCTTCACAAATGCCTCTATGATGCTTGATCGATCTGTCAGCCAATTCCAGTGAAACTGTAGTAGCTTTTGCTTCCCCCAAGCCTAATTTTTTGAAAAGAGATAAAGTCATTAAATTAATACTAGCTCCTAGATCACATAATGCTTTATCTATATATAAGTTACGAATATTGCAAGGAATAGTAAAACTCCCTGGGTCTTTTAATTTTGGTGGCAACTTATGTTGGAGAATTGTGCTGCATTCCCAAGTAAGCATGACTATTTCATTATCCTCCATCTTCCTCTTGTTTGATAGAATATCTTTCATGAACTTCGCGTAGCTGGGCATCTGAGCTAAAGCTTCAGCGAACGGTATGTTGATGTGCAGCTTTTTGAAAATATCTAAAAATTTCTGAAATTGCTTATCGAGCTTATGTTTCTGCAGTCTTTGTGGAAATAGGATCGGAGGAATATATGCTTTGATAGGAGTGGCTGTCTTCACCTGCGAACTATCTAGTGACTCAGGTTGATTTTCCTCTATAGCTTTGTCTGACTCATCCGCATGCTCATCAATTAATGCAAGTGCCTTTTCTATAACAATTGCTGGTCGCTTTACATGTATTTCTGGTAGCTGAACTCCACTTCATGTAGTGATTTCTTTGACTTGCTCCCTACGATTAGTCTCAGTATTGCTGGGTAAAGTTCCCTGAGTTCTGACTAATAATGCAGCTATTATCTGTCCCACTTACTGTTCCAAGTTTTTAATCGAAGCCGGTTGATTCTGAAAATTGGTCTTAGTCTTTGCGATGTACTGAGACAACAAATCTTCCAGTGATGACTTTCTCTCTTGTTGTTGATGATGTTGGAACCCTGGTGGCCTCTTCTGATTATTTCCTCACTGCCCCTGATTGTTTGACCATGAGAAATTTGGATGGTTTCTCCAACCCGGATTATAAGTGTTGGAGTAAGGATTGTTCTGTTGCTTTGGAAAGTTCTGTGCGTAACTTGTCTCCTCAGGTTGTGTAATATGTGTAGACGCCAAAGGACAACGTGCTGTAGTGTGGTCTGCTCCACAACCTTTGCACACAAGTGGTGATTGGTATACCATGTTGACTGATTGAGATAGATTGAGATAGATTGCATCCACGTTGTGCACCCCTGCAGTTTTCCTTGGAGCTTTCCTATCAGTTGGCCACATCGATTGATTCTCGACTATCCTTTCATACAATTCATAGGCATCATTGACGTCAAGTTTCATCATTGATCCCGCCGATGAAGCATCAATCATATTTCTGAACTCTTAGTGTAGCTTGTTATAGAAGAGATACTGTTTAGCCTGCTTCGGAATGTCCAAGCTAGGGAATTTTCTGAACATATTCTTGAATCTCTCCTTCAGCATGCTTTCAAGTTCTTTTTGCCTGAAGGTGTGAATTTCATCCCTGATTTGGTGAACTCGAGAAGGTGGGAAGAATTTCATGGTGAATTTTTGAACCATATCATTCCACGATTGTAGATTGCCTGGAGGTAAACAGAGGAACCATTCCCTTGCAGTATCCTTCAAGGTATGAGAGAATAATCGCATTCTAAATGCATCTACCGATATCTCTTCGTGACTGATAACTTCGCATAACATGAGGAATGCTGAAATGTGTTCATGAGGGTTCTTCGTAAATTTCCCGAAAAACCTGATGTCTTGATGATTTTGGAACAGATTTATGACATCCGGTCTAAAGTGAAAGTTAGGTTGTCCGAATGGAGGATAAATCATGGCGGGTTGCACTGGAGCAGGAATTGGATTGACATAATCCCCAACTAAAATGGGAGCTTCATTCTGGATGGCTCTCTGTTGATTTGGCTACGGTAGTTGATTGTTGGCTTGTCCTTCATCCTGATTCTGTGGTCATACAATTCATAGGCATCATCGATGTCAAGTTTCATCATTGATCCCGCCGGTGAAGCATCAATCATATTTCTGAACTCTTAATGTAGCTTGTTATAGAAGAGATACTGTTTATCCTGCTTCAGAATGTCCAAGCTAGGGAATTTTCTGAACATATTCTTAAATCTCTCCCATGCTTCAGCATAGCTTTCAAGTTCTTTTTGCCTGAAGGTGTGAATTTCATCCCTGATTTGGTGAACTCGAGAAGGTGGGAAGAATTTCATGGTGAATTTTTGAACCATATCATTCCACGATTGTAGACTGCCTGGAGGTAAACAGAGGAACCATTCCCTT
>CAIGRB010123612.1:7551-22715 GCA_903798255.1 Fraxinus quadrangulata | reverse complement strand
ATGCATTGACTCAAGACTGCGTCTGGAGGTTCCAAGAACGTTATGTAAGCTTGACATTCAGAAAGCTTATGATCACGTTAACTGGGGATTTGTTTTGTATACGCTCAGGCGATGTGGTTTTGGGGAGAAGTGGTGCCGGTGGATTCAGTTTTATATCTCTACGGTTTCTTTCTCAGTTTTGGTGAATGGCATTCCAGAGGGTTATTTTCGTAGAAGCAGAGGATTAAGGCAAGGGGATCCTTTGTCTCCATTGTTGTTTGTCATTGTTATGAAAGCTTTCAGTAGGATGTTTGAGAAGGTTGTGGGGGAAAGTATGTCAAGGGGCTATCAAAGCGGGAGAGGTCGATAACGGTGGAGGAGTTAGCTGCGATACTGGGTTGCAGGGTCGTGCAACTGCCTATGACATATCTTGGGCTTCCGTTAGGAGCACGTTTCAAAAGTACATAGATTTGGAACAGTATTGTGGAAAAGGTGGAGAGAAGGCTTGCGGGTTGGAAGCGCATGTACCTATCAAAGGGAGGCCGTCTCACTCTCATAAAATCTACGTTGTCGAATCTTCCTACTTATTTCTTGTCATTGTTCCCGATTCTTGTTGCAGTGACAAAACGATTAGAAAGGATCCAAATGGAGTTTCTTTGGGGATGAGAGGAAATTACATTTGGTTAACTGGGGGGTAGTTTGTTCTCCCATAAGGTGGGGTGGTCTCGAGCTACAGAGTCTCGCACTATTTAACAAGGCATTGCTGGGTAAGTGGTTGTGACGATTTGGAGTGGAGAGGGAGAGTTTTTGGAGAGAAATTATAGGGCAAAATATGGTGTTATGGAAAGGGGATGGTGCTCAGGTGAGAAAGAAACAACTGCTGCTTTGAAAATTTAACATAGACAACAGAGCAGATTAGGGAATTGTTTTACTTGACATTTTATAATTTGTTTAATGCTGCGATTACTAGGCATATAGATGGACTGCTTAATTTCATATTGTTACTTTCTGATTTAAAGCGATAATACACTTCTTGTGTATCATGCATTGATTAATAAAATATTCTATAATCTTTAAAAAAAAAAAATGAACCTGTAGATATTTTATTGCATTTGCCAAAAGAATTATTATAGAGTAACAATTTCAAGATTTTGTGAAAAGGAATTGTAGTGTGTACTACATTAATTATCTTCATGCATTTTTTAGGTTAACTTCTGCACAGCAATAAATTGACTCATCACAAATATTAGATTACGTCATTTCTGAATTTGGAAAATAAAAAAGTCTGCTGCTAAGATGCATAGTTGCACAAGTGAACATTAATTAAGGTTAATCGTAGTGATCCCAACACATTTTGACAGATTGTTTAAACATATGGTGAATCATAATGTATACAACTACTTTCATGAGTTCATCAACGTGCTTTGAAAGGTCAAATTTGATAGCAAAAGGATCTGTGTAGTTCAACAAGAATCATGGAAAAAATGAAAAGGGTGATGGAAACACCAAAAGAACGCTGCTTTGCAAAGAACAATTGCTACTGTATCAGGTATTAATTAAGTGAGAATGAACTTAAAAATCATGAGTAAGAAAAGAAATATTTATTATTATACATCTCAAAAGGGAAGGGAAGATTATCATTTCATTTCAAAGAAAGTATCTAACAGGAAAACATAACATTAAAATAACTGATATTCTCCTGGCCAGTAGGAAAGTATTAATACTGCTTAAGTTTTATGTCTGAAAAGCATAACAGAAGAATTTACTTGTAACAATGGACATATAAATCGTGTGTTAGTATTCTCCATGGATCTGGATATTTTAATCTCCACCAGTAGAAAACCACTAAAGTTAAGGAACTCTTAAGTTCTCGTCAAAATGATAGGACAGTAGAGAAATTACACCCCAACTTTTTATTGCCGACTTTGTTTTTAAGTCAACTTAAAGGGACCACAGTCAGAAATGAAGACAACTAGAAAAGTCTAGAGCACAAAAACACAAACAACAAAACTGAAGTGTACCCCTCACTTTTCAAGAACTAGACATGATATGACTACCTTCTCTTCTTATTTGGATTTATGTGATTCCAATGTTTGATTTTCATTACAAAATTATATACGGTGAGCCGGTGACCATAGAGGTCAAAGAAACAACCCTTTTGCATTTCCACATATAAGAGTACTGTCTCCATTAAATTAGGGTAGACCGTAAAACAATGACTCGACTCTAGCTAGCTTTAAGCTTACGTCAACATTTCCAGGGAAAAGTACGTTAGGAAACCATACCAACAAATATGAAACACATTGTCCTGTAGCCAACACCATAATTCTCTATTTCATTTTTTATTTGCTATGTAAGTTAACATGTGATTTCACGAAACAGCATCTATACTTATCTCATTCATCTTTATCTTAGTACAAGAATGTTCAGTCAGATATCAAACTGGGTCTTTGCATGCTCAGCAAAATAGTTAATTCTCAATTCTACAATATAATCTTTTGAACATGGATCCTAGAAGTCTTTCTCACTACATGTAAAGAAATCAAATCATGACGTTAGCATCAGATATAACAGAATAGACACATCCACGTCTGGCACTCGTGCAAAATTTTTGAATGAACCATTTACAAGGAAAAAGTAAGAAAGAATAGACATAACAAACATGCTTCTAATCCTCCATAAGTTTTGTTAGTTTTAGACAATTATTTCCTTTCAACAACTAAGCCTTATTCGCAATACATTATGTCCTTTCATCTTCCTTTATTTCCTTCACCAAGCATCTTATTATTGATGTCCGAAATGATTTTATATATTGAAAGATCACATGTTGTAAGTGAAAAGTAATAAATTTCTGTTATGACCATTTGCATCTATCAACAAGCACTTCCTATTACTGAGTCTATATGTATAATTAAAGATTTCAAAGAGGCAAGGCATTTATCCACATGGAGAGGTTTAATCAGCTATCCTCTATGGATTGGAATATACCCGAGCGAAATGCTTCACCTCTGAGTCTATATGTTTTACACCACATCACCAAAGCTACCAAATTGGCACAAAACTTAGTTACGTGTTTGCACATCCGTATATTTATCAGTAAGTACCTAATAAAGAGAATGGTCGCAAAATTCTTATGAGATCCTAACAGTTCATTCATCCCGCTTGGTTTCACCGTGATTATCAAGGGTTAAGAGCATAGCATTTCTTACAAAAAAAAAAAAAAGTTATGATCATTGTCAAACAAGAAGTGCGCATAGACAGTAGACTCTCACTAGCTAAATCCAAAGCAACCGGTGAAATTTTTGACTCAAAACCACAGGTAACTATAAAGCATCTCACCTCTGCACCGTGTTTCTGCACCTGCAGGACAGCTTCAGTTCTAGCATTTACAAATCGCCACTGCAGATGTCGATTATACAGAAGCCTCAACCAGTGTGCATCAAAAATCCGGTTCTCTCCGACCTTCCCCCTCCTAACGTCAACAGAAAAACTAAGAACTGAGGGTGCCTCACTAAAATTATTGCTAATGGTACTAACAGCATTTCTGACCCGAGATGGACTAATTCCACGGGATGGAGATGATCCGACAGGTGTATTAAGCTTGCTCGGAGATGCAGCTCTAATACCTCCACGAATAGGAGAAGAGATCATTCGTGGGGACGATAATGGACCATCACTCGGATACTTTTTCAATTTTGGCAGCACGATCAACTTGGACCCAGGACTTGTGGATAGGGGTGAACCTGGATCCTGCAACCTCCTCAATCGACTATTAGTTTCTTGCCAAAATCTTGCCGAAACAACAATTCCGCGAGGCCCATTACGCCCATGGGAGACCCCGCCACATTCTTGAACTCCTGAAGTACTACCAGAGGATACACTATCCGTATCAGATGCAGTGAGATCAGATTGCACAGACGACTCGTTATTTACCGAATTTCCATCTGGTGCCTCCTTCAGAAGCTGGGAACTGCCCAAATGAGACGCCCTACCCTCATCAATCATCGATTGTTGCAATGCTCGAATCACATTTCCAGATCCGTTGAGCTTACTTTCCTCATCACCACTACCACTACAATCCAAACTCCTCGACAATGGATTCACTAGCCGGTTCCGCGCTGGCCATCGACGCTGATCGACTGGCTTAGTATTCTCCACTTGATCTCCTCCTCCATCGCCCTTCCCTCTCGATGGAGTACTGCTCCTCCTCTCCGGCGTGACCTTCCTCACACTACTCAAATTTGGCGAAGGTGGGGCCACCTTAGTCTTACTAACGGGTAGCGAAAACGCTTCACCTTGAAAGGAAACAGATAATCTCCGAGTAGAAGTGACCAAAAGCTTTGTGGCAGCTGAAACGTCAGTGCAATTGCCCTGCTTGGAATCAAGATCAAGTGCTACGGGACGCCGGCGGTCCACAGAAACAGACCTCTTCGGGCCCGACGAAGGCGTGATCAAAACTGAGGTCGAGTTTCTCGAAACCAATGGGGACGGATACCTTCTAGAAGAGGTGGAAGATGAGGAAACTGAAGATGCATTTGAGGTAGAAGTGGAAGTCGACGGGGACATGTATCTTGAAGAGACAATTCTCGATTTAGGCCTTTTGGGTGTATTGCCTGAAACCCCATTACTATAATCTTTTTCAGAAGGCAACAATGGGGGTCTTCTTGAACGCTCATCCCTGGTTTTTGGGTTTTGTGGGTCAGTCGTTGAAGCTGCTCCAGAAGCAGCAGCCACCATCATCACGGCCAAGAACACACATACAAACACAGTTATTGTGAAAATTCACCGCTTACAGACTCACCCAGAAGCCCATTTGATATCGCCATTAATCTGCAATAAAGATCAAGAAATCCCACTACAGCTCAAGAAACCATACTGAGCCATTGAAAGATTCCACATTCCTCCAAAATTTCTTCACAAGAATTGAAAAGAATGCTAGCTTAGAGAGAGAGGGAGAGAGAGATCCCAGGAAAATTTGTTATTTTTCCGGCAAGAATTGAATTGAACGGGAGAGAGATTGAGATTTGCAGAGAAGGGAGTAGAGAGTCTTGGGGGACGGGTACGGGGTGAATTTGGGGGTTTAGTTGTACTTTGGAGAGACGTTACGCTAACCATAATCAAAGAAAATTTAAATTTAATTAATTGATAAAACATTTTTTCAAATTATTCTAGTGGATTTAACGAGGGGTTTTAAGTAATTTAACAGGTATTTTGTAGACATTGATGGGGCTGTCTCAACTCTCTAAACTCCACTTTTGAGTCCCCACACCACACATGACTTGTACTTTTTCAATTTATTTGCCCAAAATTGGACCCTTTTAACGCGAATTGAACCTTTCAAAACATTTCCAATTTGATTTCAAAAATTACATAAAATTGAATAGTTCTATTCATAAAATACTCAAAGTTTAATAAGTAACTAAATTATTAACAAAGTTGTTGAAAAAATTGGGTGTCCTAACTTTTAAAGGAGAACCGTGCAATGTTTATTAGAACTAATTAAAATTTACGAAGAAATAAGTTGAACTATATCTTCAAAATTATGATTGTTGTGGTTGAATCAAACTGAACGGTTTCGATTCTAGTTCGTTTTCAATAATTACGTAGAACTAAATAGTTTAATTTACATAATACTCGAAGTTTAATAGTGGTTCTAGTTCTTGAAATATTCAAATTGATCTACCCGACACCTACCCTTACTCAAACATGATACGATTGATGAATATTTCAGTTATAGCCATGATTTTAGTTTAAAATTCTTAATCATTCAGACACGTGGTTAGGTTCAAGAATAATAAATTAAACCTTCTTTTCTAACAAAGTCAAGCCTTGAAGATATCTTTTGGCCACAAGGTGGTTTGACGGAGTTTTTAATATATTATATTTTATAAATTTCATAGAAGTTAATAAAAGTTAAGGATGTCATGGAAGTTAAAATTTATTAATTTTAATCTAAACTTTTCAATAATTTTTTAATCTTTTTCAAACAAGAATGGGTTGCGGCAGGCTCTAAAACCAAACCTAGGTATTAGCAAATGACAACCGATTTAATCTTGGTTTAATCGAAAGAAATTCTTGGTTTCGTAGACTAATTTCAAAATTTTGGTTAATTACATAAAAAATAATCTAGCTTATGATTCACAAATTAGACTCTAAAGCCCTATTTGGTGAGATTAAAATTAAAATTTTAGTAAGTTTTGATAAAAATTGATGAAATGTGTAGTTAAAAAATTGTGAATCATATAAAATATGTGGTTGAAATTAGTTGTTGACTTTAATTTAAATTAAAATTTGTATTTTAATTTCTACCAAATCGAAGCTATATAACATTTGTAAGTAGCTTATTGAGATAAGTACGAAATTATATAAAGTCCTTCGATTAATGTTTGATTTGAACAAAAATCCCTCCTCAAATCGGAAATAATTACATAAATAGCAAGTACAAAAAAATTAGTGGAAAGTGTCGTGGATTGAAAAAGAGGGCAACTTGCCTTGTAACATTTGCAAGAATTGATCCTCGCTTTTAACGCCTATATATTCTTATGCGTTATCGTCAACTTTCGACAATATAATGTTGCATGAGGGAGAGTTCAGTTAAATCTATGGAAATCATAGAGAATCACGTTGATTTTGATCTATTCTATCACTTTTATAAACCCGAGTCTCTTGAAATCTACACAAAATCATCATATCTTCAATTTATCCTCTAACAAATCAATGAATCAGTATCCCCTCTATTTATTAGCATATATAACTTAATTAAAGGTTTAGTATAAAATCAACTTCATTGACTTGAATTAATCCGTGAATTTTAGTCGACGGCGTCATTGGACTGTTAACGACTCACGAGGGAGAACCATAATCAGCAAGCATAACAGTGTTTAATGAATAAGCTGAATTAAACTATTTCTCTATTTAGATTTAATCAATAAATAAATATTAATGGTAGTTGAAATAATTAAGCTATTTATCTATTTAGACTTAATAAGGTGCAGTATTTGGGCCTCGTTGATGCTTGGCAATGATTCTCAATGGACCTACAGGATGAACGGTGTGCCCCATTAGGGTAGGATATAGTGGGCCGTGTCTTTTAATGGTTTCAACCCTGTTACTAAGCCTGATCCAACGGACCGAGGAGCTGAACTATTGGGCCATAAATTGGTCCATCAGAATGTAGACGTCCCAGCTGCAACAAAAAAAGGGACTATATCAAATCAAACATAAACTCTACGGACCGATTTGCAGCAACCAGAAACTGTAAAGGCTGATTTGCAACATACAGAAATACAGGGACTTAGCGTCAGACAGAAAACTCAGGATCAGGACTTGATTTGCAGAAAACAGGAACTTCGTGGGCATACTCGCAGAATGTAGTAAATTGAGGGATGTAGTCTGACATATTGCCACGTGGTATTTTATTATTGAATAATTTAAAATGATTTTTTCGTTCAATTATCTACTGACGCACGCCACGTACAGTTATGTCAATTTGGTAGCTTGATCCAAAGTCAATATCAATATAACGTGCACGATACTAAAGTCAACACACACCAACACCGTGTCATAGATACTTTCATACAATTCTTCAGATCGACTTGTCAAAAGATCTGTATTCACCCACTCAATTATTGCCATTTTTGGGGGGCGAAGATTTTCCTGTCTGTCTCTTTCGTCCGGTCTTGGATCATACAATTCTTCGGAGCGACTTGTCAAAAGATCTGCATTTCCCCAATCAAAAGTCAATTCTTTCTTTCTGGGGGGTGAATCAATTCCTCTCTTCACTCTCAACCGTCCTGTCCGCACATGGACGACGAGGGAATGGTGAATGATGCCAAGAACCCTTCAAGCAGAAAGCCAAATCCAAAACTTTCAATTTTACCTCTGATTGCATTGATTTTCTACGAGGTTTCCGGTGGTCCGTTTGGTGTAGAAGATTCAGTCAAAGCAGGAGGTGGACCTCTGCTATCTTTGCTTGGTTTCCTAATATTCCCCTTTTTTTGGAGCATCCCAGAAGCTCTAATTACAGCTGAATTAGCCACAAGTTTCCCAGAAAATGGAGGCTATGTCCTCTGGATATCTTCGGCTTTTGGCCCTTTCTGGGGATTTCAAGAAGGGTTTTGGAAGTGGTTTAGTGGAGTAATGGATAACGCCCTTTACCCGGTATTATTTCTTGATTATTTGAAGCATTCTTTTCCTATATTTAATAAAATGATTGCTCGGATCCCGGCTCTATTAGGAATTACTGTTTCCTTGACATATTTGAATTATAGAGGCCTGCATATTGTCGGATTTTCAGCTGTTTTGCTTGCTGGCTTTTCGCTTTTCCCGTTTATTGTGTTAGGCATTCTTGCAATTCCTCGAATTAGGCCTAGAAGATGGTTTGTTATGGATTATAGAAAGGTAGAATGGAGGGGATACTTTAATAACCTGTTTTGGAATCTGAATTATTGGGACAATGCAAGTACATTGGCAGGGGAGATTGAGAACCCGAGTAGGACGTTCCCTAAGGCGCTGTTGGGGGCTGTAGTTTTGGTGGCGTGCTCATATTTGATTCCTCTTCTTGCGGGTACAGGAGCTTTGGATACAGATTTGAGTGAGTGGAGTGATGGTTATTTTGCACAAATTGGAATGTTGATTGGTGGATCTTGGCTCAAGTGGTGGATACAAGCAGCTGCTGCTTTGTCGAACATGGGGTTGTTTGAAGCTGAAATGAGCAGTGATGCCTTCCAACTGCTAGGGATGAGCGAGATTGGGATGCTTCCCTCTATATTTGCTTCAAGGTATGGATATTATTGGTTCATTTGAATGTCAAGTTGCATGTTTATATGGCATTTGATTTAGAGAAACCAGATTAGTATAATTTCACTTGGAAATAATCTAAATCAGATTTAAGTACGGAATAGAAAGTGTACTATGGTCAGTTTATGAAGTTTTCCTTGTCTCAATATGTTAATACTGCAGTCGGTTATCATGTGAATATAAAAGAATTAATATTTTTTTAGAGCAAAGAGGTCGACTCACCTTAGTCAACTGAATTATATGACACCATTCATCAACATTTGCCGCAAAGATTGGTTTTCTACTAAAAAAAACGAGTTTCTCATTTAATCCAGTATTCTAAGGTCTGTAACTATTTTTCTGGGCAAAAAGCACTAGTTAAAATATTCCACTTTTAACATATTGAACTGGTTGGCCTATTTCTCTGCTCCCTCTCATATTCTACTTGAGTAACAATGGCTTGAAGCATTGCTTTGTTTGGCACAAAATATTCCGCTAGAGTTAATGCAAGTTTAATTTAGAATTTTTTGAAAACATAGTTGGGGAACTAAGTCATATATTCAGCGCCCATTTGGCCCCATTTTTCCACATTATAATGGGAGAAATGGTAATTTTTTGGAGAATGTGTGACTTAAAAAAAGGAAAAGTTTCTGGGTTTACATGTAATATTATTTTATTGAAGAATGTGTGGTTTATAAGAAGAGAGAAAGAAATGAATTATAATTTAACGTGGGTCAAATGTGGGCTCAGAAGTATGCCATGATAATAGGTTCAAGACGGTAAACTAATAATGCATTTGCCAACAAATCCTTATTCTTCTTGGGAAAGATCGTGATTGAGCTCCTGGGAATGCATATCCGGGATTCAAGTTCTGAATCTTTAACTATATCGGTTTGTACCAGAGCAGAAAGGTTTTTAACTTTATGGCTTTAGCATGACAATATTTTTTTGAATCTTGCAGATCAAAATATGGGACACCCACATTCAGCATTTTATGTTCAGCAACTGGTGTAATTTTCTTGTCATGGATGAGTTTCCAAGAAATCTTGGAATTCCTCAACTTCCTATATTCTGTAGGAATGCTCTTCGAGTTTGCAGCCTTCATTAAATTGAGAATAAAGAAGCCAGACCTGCATAGACCTTACAAAGTTCCCTTGAAAACATTTGGTGCAACGATGCTTTGTTTACCTCCCGTGTTTTTGCTTGTTCTAGTCATGTGTTTGGCTTCCCTAAAGACTTATTTAGTGAGTGGTGGCGTTATTGTCTTTGGATTTTTCCTGTACCCTGCAGTAGTTCATGCAAAGGAGCGAAATTGGGCCAAGTTTAGTACAGAAATACAACCCTCGAGGCCTTCTGATAGTGATCTTGAAGGTCGTCCAATTGTGTTAGAAGCGCATCAAGAAATCGATGAAGCTACTCGTGGCCTTCTTTTCGATTCACAATCTTTTAGGACAGAGCAAGTATCTGATATCTCATCAGAGGGAGTTCCAAAACTGGAGTAGAACGCTATGCAGATGTCTTTATTCTGTACTCTTTCAAGTCAAATATGCTTTCTGGGAGATTATGTATGATAGTTGTACCAGTTTGAATAAAGTTACATGATTAATTTTCTTAAATTATGACGACTTTAAAGATGGTTGTTGGGTACAATGAAGTCACAATTTTGAGCTTTTCAATTCTTTATTATTATCCATGTCAAGCAATTCAAGCTGCTATCCAGTTTCAAGCTGTTACAATATATAATATCAAGATACACACATCAATTCGGTATTTATGATTCTACTACGTTGTTTCATATGTACCAAGCTAGTGAAGAGCGAAGGGAAGGCAATTCTTGACCAACTTAGCATCCGAAGTCGTAGGGCACCATTTCAGCTCGGGTCCGTTGAGTTTGTTGTGCTCGAAACTGAAATGAATGCCAGAAAGAAGATCCATCAAATGATCATTGTTAACATTTAAACAGAACTTGGCATTAGTTTGAAATAGCCATGCCAGGATAATAGTAAACAACTATGGCTTGTTCAGTACTCAACAGTGGGAAGAAAAAAAAAAAAAAGCCTAAGAATNACAACTATGGCTTGTTCAGTACTCAACAGTGGGAAAAAAAAAAAAAAAAAGCCTAAGAATTTGTTTATCATCGTCTCTAGTGCTATCAGAGATTGAATACCGATTTTGCCTCTACATTTGAAGGACAACAATGTCCATCTGTAATACAGAGAATACTCGCCTAGTCGAACATAATTATACAGGCCAAATGTTCAAATTCTCTAACTATGAATCAATAGAACTTGTTGTAAAGTACCTCAGAATCGAACCTGTTAGCTTGTTATCATTTAATCGTTTGCACATAAAAAGAAAAAGAAAATGAATACAAAATTTAAGAATCAAAGAGTGCAGATTTGATCTATGTTGGAATTCAAGTGTGACCCGAATTCCTGTGTTAAAGTTGTTTGAAGTATTGCAAAATTCTAATTGAAGTGCACGTCAAAGAGATTTCAATTTGGAATGCTCTTGGAATCCTATGTCAAATTGAAGTTCTATTTTGGAAGCACATTGGGAGTTGGAATTTGTATTAGACTTGAATAGGTTAAATTATGAACCGGAAAGAAAAGTCGCCGCATTTTCTCTAGCCTAGTGATAGGTGGACGCTCGAGCAAGGAAGGCAGAAAAACACTCGAGACTCTGTCGACCTCCTTTCGCTACCCCGACTCGACTATCGCCAATCTATCTCTCGAGCGACAGTGTTATTCGGCCAAAGCCCGTTTCACATTTTTGGCATTATACTTCTACAACTCATCTATTAGGAGTTTAGACGTCCCCTTACATGTTCCATATAAATACTAGGCTCTTCTTTACAACTTATAATGTGTGAGATATATGATTACTAGCTTTTAGAATCATTGTAATTTTCTTTCTCCCGTATTCTTAGTCAATAAAACTTTTAATTCTTCTGTCATATTCTTGTCTCTTTATTCTTCTGTTCTTGATCAAATATTTTATATTGTGTCATATAACTTCAATATCTCAATCTGATGGTTGGTTTCACAATAAGTGGTATCAATCATAATAATCTATTTAGTATTTGTACTCACAAAAATCTAAGCAAGATTTGGGAATATTTCCTTCAAATTTGTTGCCATATAGATACATGCTAATAACATTTTTCAACTTCCCCAACTCCTTGGGGATTTTCCTCCTAGATTGTTATTGTAAAGTTCTCTGTAATCCATGTAAAACTTCTACCTTGTCACAAACATAGAAACATAAAACACAATTTAATGATAAAACTGAGTTAAGAAGAATACAGATATTGCAGGTGATAGATGTTAGAATTGCCCAAGTCCCTATATTCAAACATAAATGAACAATACAAGAAAAGGCAAAATTAAAGCAAAAACAACATAGGATTAAAGATCTTACAAACGAACAACGTGGTTGTTGGAATCACAAGTTACATGGAACAAAGTACAAGGATTGACAAGAGTAGGACCCCAACTCTGAAGAACATTATAGGGAATCAGGAACTTTTGTTCTCAAACTATACAAAGCATTCCCTGATATTCAAATTCAAAAACAAGAAATCTGTTTACAAATTGAACAAGAAAAAACCCTTCAAAAAAATATAAATTACCTTTAGAATTGTTGGATATTGAAGAAGAAAAGGAGAGAAGGAGAGAGGGAGAAGAGAGAGGGAAAATCCATTTTAGAGATGGGAAAAGACATGGTAGTATTGTAAGGTGTAAATTATACATAGAAAGAGTGAGATACACAGCAAAGTCAACATTGGAAAGCTTCATGCTTTGGAATTTGTTGTGTATGAGATGTTCAGTGCATGATTCTCTCGTATCTTCTTCTATGATCATTGGTCTGAACTTTAGCAGAATGAGAGTGCTATCCCACATTTTCGTCTACAATCTCCATCAAAGACCTTGACTGACCCTTGCCGTCGTTGACTCCAGTCAAACGCTGGGATCTAGAGAAATAAATAGGAAAAAAATAATAAGTCACGCATACTTACACCAGATCAATTTTCAAACATTAAATTTAAAAATACAAAAATCAGTGTTAATTATGTTTTAACTTAAAATAATAATATTACCAAATTAAATTAATCTACCCACAGCCACCCACCCCACCCTTGCGCACCCGTCGCCGCCATTCCCTCTTACAGTCATCCACATCCAACCCGTCGACAACTTCTTCAGTGACAAACTGATTGTAGCCCAACGACGAATGAGCATCACCAGCTCAGATAGTAGAGATAGGAGGAGAAGCATAACCGTTGTTGGAGAACGTCGATTGAGCATCGTCGACGACTATCATCTTCTTCATCAGTGACTCAACATTGTTGGTATAATTGAAAACGATTTTTTAAATTGAGAATTAAAAACAACCAAGAAGTAATTTACATAGTACTCACCGGAGCAAATAATTTCAATTTTTATCATCGAAATTTGATTAATTGAATTTGTTACTAGTTTGAATAACTGAGGTTGGAGAAATCAATGGCATGTGATCAGATCTCTTGAATTTGTGATATGTAACATATAAATTTTGACATGTGACCTAATTCAATGGCTTGTGAACAAATCTTTTGGGCATGTGACCAAATATCTTGAATATGTGACATGTAATCTATGCACTTTAATGTATGCCCTGTTACATATGACCGTGACCTAATCCAATGACAGGTGACCAAACTCTTGGATCTGTGACTTGATCCAATGGCATGTGACATATGCACTTTAACATGTGATCCATGCATTTTGACAAATCACATATTCAAGAGATTTGGTCACAAAAAACTCAACGACTGGGAATACAAAAGCCCCTCACATCCACAACTCCATCTATAGCTGAAACGTGTGAATTGGTACCAAATGAGAACAACTAAGAAATGAGGGCAAAGGTTAACCAGCTAAACAAAACTAATATATATATATAAAGAAAATAAATAACATAGAGAATAATTTATTAAACGAATCTTGAAATATAAGTGGGAATTAAAGAAATAATATAATGGTGGTGGTGAAGAATAAGTTGTTCAAATTACTGCCACCGCCCAATTTCACATCTGAAAAAGTGGAATTGTAAGTTTGGATTTGTCATCACACAAATTGACATTACAAATTATTAGATGCCACTAATGAAAAATCTTTAATTCTTGAAATTTGTGAAGTAGTCTCTCATCTAAGTACGCACATTCTCGCGGGGTCAATCGTCATCGCATGAGACACTGCGTCGATCGGCGCTCCGCGCAGCAACGCCCATTGATTCCACTAAATTTTGTCAGATTGTGCACGACAGTAGTGGTCCATAGTGGGGGAGAGCGTGGAGAGAGACGAGAGAGTGTAGAGATGATTAGGGTTTAGATGGGGTGGGTGGATTAAAGGTAGGTATATAAATTAATTTATAATATTATCTGTTGATATTAAATGTAGAATTATCACCTGATTTTTGGATAATTAAATCTGACACCTGTTTTTTGGATTGTAATATTTAAATACATGTGGTAGTGTAATCTCCACAAATAAATAAACAAAAATCAGGTATTTAAATATTACATTTCAAAAAATAGATAATTGAATATTAATAATTATATCATAAATTAATATATATAATCACACTCCTACCCCCATCCACCCCATTGAACCTCAAGCGAAGAATTTCATTAACAGTAGCAATGGCTTCATCAGTTTCTCGGAGTTTATGTCTTCGCAGTTTCTATGGCTCCTTTATTGCTCAATAGCTTTTCAGTAAACCCTCATTTCACAGCCTTCCCAAAAATTCCCTCACTTTCCTATCAGATTTTTGCATAGATGATCGATGCGAAAAGTACCCAGCTTTTGCCGCAATCAATTTCAGATTTTTTGTGCAGGACTGCTACTGGTAGCAATAATAATCCATCAAGTTCAAATGCGACTGGAACTGGAACTGAAGCATCGGCTAGTGGATCGTCGGAGGGTAATTCTGGAGACAGTAATGGTGGCAAGAGTTCTGGTAGATCGCAAGGGAAGCGTGTTCGCGGTGGGATAATTCTTTCCCCCCAATTTTGTTATTATTGTTGTAATGAATGGATTTTAGTAGCTTTTCCACTCGCATATTCACGATGGATTGAGTGGATACTCAGCGGGGTCTTCCCAAGATTGGAAGCAGACGCTGTATAGGAAGCCAGCGATGCGACGACGCAGAGGGTTTCTAGAAATATATTCGGTCTTGTGTTTTTACAGTTGCTGTGGTGGTGGCTTGCGGTGAGTTACGGTGCGGCGGTGGCGGTGGCGGTGGCGGTGGCGACGGCAGTGACAGTGGTAGTAAGGTGCCTTGGCATTTGATTGGTGTCGGTGGTAGCGTAGGGATGGGTATTTGGGTGGTTGTGACCTATAAAATTTATTATTTGTGATCGATAA